>JAQIXA010004045.1:0-12317 GCA_034699045.1 Nanhermannia cf. coronata Gr-Ori-00579 | reverse complement strand
TTCAAGTTATATAGTATATCCTTCCCGTGTTAAAAGCATTTGTGGCTAATAACAAAGCCGTAGTTATAAAGTAAAATTTGCAAAAAATTTCCCCTAAAAACGAGATTTATTAAAATATTTTGTGAATTATTCTAAAAACTTGGACCTTGGACAGCCAAAGCTATTATATCTATAACTAATGTACCTAAATTTGATTTTTACTGTCTTAGGTCAAAGATTTGAATCAATTCCAGAAGATTTCCAGCTATCTCGCCTCGAATCCAGCACCATTCGGCGAATAATAGACATAAATACGAGCGAATCGATCAAATTAAAAGAAAATCTTCAATTTTTATCACCACATTTTACTCAAGGTTCAAGTGGTGGCGTCCATCAAATACCACCATCATCATCAGCTTTTTATCCAGCACAAAATCCCTACCATCATCATCACCATCAGCTAGAGCATTTTCCAGGATTTGCTCTCGTTCCCAAATTTCCATCAGCTTTCCCACAACCATCCTCATCACATTTATTTATGCTCCCACCACATCATGGGCATGGGAATGGGAAACTTGAGAATAAAAATAATTACAAAGAAAGTAATTCAACAACATCAGCATTCAATCCATTTGGAAATTTGAGACCACCTTTTTTATCACCTACAACAACATCAGCTGAACAACAACAAAATTCTCCACCACATGATTACTCACAACATCAACACCAACAACACCAACAACAACAACAACAACAAGCAAAATCTAACAATTCGGTCATTTGTCCAACAATTAATAACCCAACGACACTTTTACCCCCATCACTCACCTCATTGACACTACCGGCTCAGAATGTGTGTGCCAAGTGTAACATCGGGTTCAGAATGACCTCGGACCTTGTCTAGTATGATCAATATTTTCTCATTTTTAATTCAGGAGTTTTTTTTTCTATAATAAGGTCTGGATTCGTAGTCAAAGTTTATGTAAAATTGAAATAAAGCTTACAATCAATGATCCAAAAAACTTTTTTTGTAACGGGTTTTTGAAATTCTATATATTCCGCATCCGCAATGTTATTTTTTATGTGAATTTAAAATTTAAACACATACTGGATCAAAAAAGTCATTTTTTTTGAGAACTCCTGCAAATCGAAAAAGTTTTTTTGAGTATTATCTATTGATAATACTCTTTTGACCTGTCATATTTAAAGTCCATTTCAAGATTATGTTCCCCTCAAGCGTCAATCATTTTATAAAGATATAGTACCTACTGTAAACTTAACGTTTTCAGGAGATGCATACATTTATCCTAATTTTGATTTCATCCTACTCGTATAAAGTCGTATATTTCTGGGGATTTTGACCAAAAAACTTGACTCTCCTATGAAATCTCGAAACATTTTTGCAATTTCAGTCTTTCTTTATTACATTATAAGTATTTTGTAAGTACGGAATGAACTGTCATATAAATAGCCAAAAGTTACCCTTTGTCATTTCTATATAAATATTTTATGAATTTACTGATATGTAATAGCTAAGCATACATTTCCAATATGTGCCAAAATATTTTCTAAAAATTATGATCTTTTGTAGTCATATGAGGTCACAACATAAGCGGGATTCGGCCGACCCCTTGAAAAAGAAAAGAGAGGACAAACTCAAGTGTCCAGTGTGTCACGAAACCTTCAGGGAAAGGCATCATCTGACCAGGTTAGCTTATAAAGTCATTTTTAAAGAAATTTTCTCATTTTATTGACATTTTAAGTCAATTTTAAACCACTTATCTTTAGTTTTTAATTTGTTTTAAATTAGCTTAAAAAATGTTCAAATAAAATCACCAAATAACAGATTGGATTTTAATAGCAATTTTTTTTGTCATTTCAGGCATATGACAGCACACTTGGATAGAGAATCAGAAGCCGGGCTAGCACTTAATGATTTGAAATAAAAAATATTTAAAAAAATGCGTTTATAAACTATCTGACTATCTGTGTATTATTCTAACTCAAACCTAGTTCTTAATTATCTTCATAATTATTGTTTAATTCATTATTATTATTAAGTTCATTTGTGTTTTATAGTCAACCCTGTGATACATCATTTCTCATTTGAATTTGAAAATAAATTTGTGTGAATGAAACCCTTCAAAATATACAAAAAAACACGAAATGATCACTTATGTACGAGTAGATACTTAAATATCAAAATCTTAAAATATCAAAAAACAGACACTTTTACCAACTTGTATGCATAATAATCTCATAAATCAAACCCTAAAAATAATTTCAACCTAACTTAACTAAACCTGAACTAAAGATAAAATAAACTAAAAAAATTTCGGATCAGTTTCATACAGGGAGTTAAGTTAGACCAAAAATATAAGT
Source organism: Nanhermannia cf. coronata Gr-Ori-00579 (assembly GCA_034699045.1). Classification (NCBI taxonomy): domain Eukaryota; kingdom Metazoa; phylum Arthropoda; class Arachnida; order Sarcoptiformes; family Nanhermanniidae; genus Nanhermannia; species Nanhermannia cf. coronata Gr-Ori-00579. The sequence goes on along the minus strand of JAQIXA010004045.1, from coordinate 9,956 downwards.
GGTAAATTCAACCAAAATAGTGAATTCATTATCTAAAAGTACATACATATGTACATATATAGTAGGTACTTTATGGAGCTATTCAAGTCTGAAAATCTGAAAAAAAATTGAGAAAAGTTTTTAAGAATTAACCATTCAAGAAATTAAGAAAAATCAAGTTCACAAATTTTGAGATTTTTATCAGATTTAACTACCAATTTTTCAAATTTGACAGATTTCTAGATAAATTTCCATACTTCTGACATTTGTATAGAACTTTATAAAGATTTTATATACCTAGGTACTTTATAAAGAAATTTCCTTTAAATTCCGCATTACATAATATGTAAGGAGAGGAAACACTTTCCTTCTTGAATTTCAACTAGTTGTACTTTTGTGAGCTGGTTTTTCTTATCTCTTTTTAAATAGGGAAAGTTGCCCTGTTTTTGCATATCTTGGCCATTTCGCTTATCAGTTCCATTTCTCATATCTCAATTAAATTACATTCCATTGCTACTACTTATTGACTGAGCGAAGAGAGCACTTACTATCTTTGCTTACAATTTGTCTGTTTGTATGTCCAGAAAATTACTCAAAAACTGTTGGATCAAAACTTCGCAAGAACGACCCTTATAGGGTTTAATTGTGAAAAATTTCAGGTTTTCACATGACTCTTTTCTCATACAAATAATAATTAACAAGTGAGTAGTTAATAAAATCCTAGTAGAAGGCAGTTAAACTTTTCAAAATATATTTTGTCTTACAGTTTGTTAGGCTTAATAAACTTTAACCTCTGCTTTCTCTGCCTTTGAATTAATTTAATGACCAAAAGTGAGGATTTATTGTAATAATATTCTCATGTCCAAGAGATAAGCTCCCAGTTAAAGTATCTAATAAATACAACTAATTCCAAGTACCCTACTTATACCTAATTCCTAGTAATATAAATAGGAAATTTTGATCTCGTTCAAGGCTAATTGTCTAAATAATAGAAAATAAAATAAAAGACACTTGAATAAGTGAAATGAGTAGCCAAAACACTTCAAATTCCTAATTTGAGCAAGCTTCTAGAAAATAATGGGCGTATACAGGGTGATTCAGATATAGCATCAAGTCTTTTTACTTTGTATTTTTTAAAAATCTTGATCACATTTTTATCACAAAATATTTATAAATTTTTAAATAAACTTGTGAGTTCAAGTTGCCAAAAGTCAAAAATGTTACAACAATTTTTTTGTTTGAAAATTCAATAAGAAATTTGTATTTATTATTAAAATTTTGATATAATTTTTATACTAAACTGGATAAATGCGTGTCCAGTCAACTCGCGAAAGTACAAACTCGCCAAAGTACAAACTCGACAAAGTACAAACTCGACAAATTACAAACTCGACAGAATAAACTCGACAAAGTACAAACTGAACAACAATAGTATAAGTATTTACGATTAGGGTATAATTATACAGTAGTAACAAAAAAACTATATCTACTGTCTACTACATAATATACTACCTATTTGTATTGACTTTTTATGAAAATTTTTGACAAAAATTTTACTAACCTTTCTAAAATAAACACATTTACATTATTTTGTATGTGTGTATAATAGAAAGGTTTAGTAAAATTTCTGAAATTTTTTTCAAAAATTTTCATAAAAAGTCAATACAAATAGGTAGTAGGTAAGGTAGATATTGTTTTTTTGTTACTACTGTATAATTATATCCTAATCATAAATATTTATACTATTGTTTTTCAGTTTGTACTTTGGCGAGTTTGTATTTGGTCGAGATTGTATTTTGGCGAGTTGACTTTGTCTAGTTTGCACTTTGTCCTAAAATGTCTAAAGATTTTAATAAAATCGATGATATAACTTTACACAAATGAAGCTTGACCTGACATGACCTAACCTAAACAAGAGAAATTGAAATGCTCTATCCTATAAGTACTTGGTAAAAAATCTTTGAACTTTTTGATTTTAGACATTTTTGATTTTGGGGTTTTACTAAGCACCTTGCTATCAAAGATTTCTTGTCAATTTAGATAAACTTTATAAAACAAAAAATATTGCCATTTTTTGATCGATATGCAAAATGTTACAAAAATTTTTAATAATTGATTTTTGAATCACCCTATAGGGATACCTATAGTTAGTAGTTGTTCGAGTTCAAAATTTGACATTTAGAAAGTTGAGAAAAAAGAACTTTTCTCCTCAAAAAAACTCAAACTTAAGTTGGTTGTTAGTTGATAAGCTATCTCTTCTGGGTCCCCTTATAAATGTCCTTATAAATACTTTATGAGGACTTTTCCCTTACCAAGTAAAGAAGGTACACTTTATATAGTAGTACCTTATACTTACATACATATGTAGGGTACTTATGGTTCAAGTGAAAGAAAGCATTTGGAAAAAAAGACCCAGAAAGTGCCAACTTATTTTTTTTGTGGGTAAAAAAGAGAAGAACAGATTTCCCCCGTAACTGAACAGAATAGAACTGATTTTAATCTTGATTAGATAATTTACGAGTTTCGAGATAATGTTCTTCAGTATTGTTACCATTAAGCCTTAACATTATAGTACCCTACTCGTACTAGAGTACGCTTAATAAAGTAGTACAAAATGTGTCTATAACATAAATACGGAGTAGATATTTAATGCAAGACTCTGATCAATTTTGGGATATTCATATGATAGATTCAATCGAGAAAAAAAAATTATTTTATTAGTAGGGTACAATGACTTCTAATATGAGTAAATATATCGATAAATTAGAGTAGGGGGTAACTGACATTTTTTTTTAAATTTTAGAACTCTAGGTCAACTAGTGTAGCATAACCTTAATTAGGTCTCTTAAAACTTTCGCAAAATTATCCATTCTTTCAAAAACCTTACTAAAAAACCACAAAATTTTTCTAAAATTTTCGAAAAAATTTGTAAAAATTGCATTTTACTTGGCTTATTTGGCAATTATTGAGATTTTTTAGGTCAAAATTATAAAAAAATGTTTGAAATATTTCGGATTTCAGGTACAAAATATCCGATAGATCGAAAATTTCATGTTTATAGATAGCTTGATATAGGAAAATATTGTAAAAGACATTTTTCAAGTCGTTTATTCACACCCAATGAACGTGTTTCCCCTATAAAACAATTTGTTTTTTGGTTTTGTTTTTTTTGGTAAAGCAGCTGCAGGGACTTGATCAAAATGTCTCTTCATTTCTGTAATACAGAATCTGTATGGGAAATTCGAAAAAAAACACCGATATTTCCCAAAGGAAGTGTTTCTCAATTAAATCACGGGCTCTGGATATATTTCTCTACTTAAATTTATTTTTCAATTCTCAGGACATCGATCAAGACCAAGACAAATCTCTCGGGTTAGAGCTTCTTTACTCAATCTCAATCTCGAGATGATAAAATTGGATTATGTTTTCCGCACTGATACAAATACTTCTATCTGTATTGTATTGTAAGTATTTATAGATTAGGATACTTGATTGTATCGAAATCTGATCTTTATTTTGTTTTTTTTTTATATTTGAGAAATTGTAATAAATACAATTCATCATGTCATGTCATCATCATGATCATGATGCACTTACATTACCGACCAAAACATTACCAAAATATCAGTTCGATGATAGTAGATAGTAGATCTGTTCAGATTCTGCGAAATGAATTGGATAATCCTTTCTATAATATCTTCAACGATAAGGTACGGTTGTACTCTCTGTTTGTCAGAAGTAAGTTTATTGTTTAAATATTAACATTTTTGTACAAGCAAAGCGAGTACATACTTACTTTACTATACAATTTGCTAACAGTTTTTATGTCTGTTTGTGGGTATGTTCAGAAGATAACAAGAAAATTATAGGAACCGAGTTTTACCAAATTTGGAATGAAGGGCGCTATAGGGTCTAGTTCTGTTTAAACCCTTTAAAGTGTTCCATGGTAGTCAAAAGGGAAAAAAATAATCAGATGTGTATGAGATTTAAGCGACTACTCGTATATAGGTTGCAATCCATAACTGAGATTCTGGATATGACATTCGGAAACTAATTCATTTGACCCGAATATTGACCTTTGGCTCCAAAAATTAGGGTAATTTGTACAGTATTCACTGATTTGCTTGCACGATTATTAATTAACTAAAAATATTTAATTAAATCATATGTATAAATTTTAATAATAAGAAATACTTTTGAAATACATACGTACTATGCTATGTAGGTGATTTTATTGTGCTTGGCACGGTTTTTTCTCAGCTAGTAGATTAAAAATGTAAATGTAAATCAAGTGATGTGCGTGTGCATTAGCATATCCTGAATAAATTCTCGAGTCATTTCTTCAACATTTTCGAGTTTGATGGATTGATCAGTTTGTTGGAGGGGACGGGGCAGGATTGTTTTACAGAATTCATCATTTATTTCAAATTTTTTCCGCCTCACCAATTTCACTCTATATGCTTCTAACACTACCAACAATTCAATTCAAATCCATCACACTAATATACCAGGAAAATAAAGAACTTCGGTATAAAGTACTACACAACAATATCAGTATTTTCTTAATTAATCTTAGCAAAAATTCAGTATTTTTAAATTTAAATTTTACTTTCAAAACTACTTTTGTCAAACAATCCAATTTTTTCCTATTACTAATACAAATAAATACCTACTGAATGTTTTAAACTAGAATTAGCCTAAAATTTGGGTACCATTTCACACTCTTTTTCAATATTTTACAGCTTTTGACTTTAGGAAAGGAAAAAGTTAGCTAGAAACTGCAAAATTTCAGTATTAGAGAATTTTTTAGATTATTACGAGTATAATCTAGTTTCTACATTATTTCTTTCTAAAGTGAAAAATAGTGTCCAAATTTTATATTTTAGGCTAATTCCAGTAGGATTTATAATTCTGATCAGTCGGTTTTATTTATTTTGGACTAGTCAGTATTGGATCAGTGGATAATTTTGTTTCTGTAATGGAAAAAAAACCTTATAGAGAACTTGAACTGTAAGTATCTATATATTGTAGGGTATAGAGTGAATTGAATATTCGAAAGTGCGGAAACATTTATGAAAATGTATTGTCAACCATCAGCCAAACAATACTTAATCATCTCCAGAATTTGGTTCAAAATTCAAAAGTTACAAAATACATAGATACCTAACACATACAAAATAGACACTTTTTTAGTTTAGATTTTCTAAATTAAATCAAATCTTTAAAACTGGGGGAGTTTTTTTTATTATTTTACGGATTTAAGGATTGGTAGGGTAAGTATACTTATATGACGTACTGATATAATAAGGTTGACCATATAAATATATGTTGTATAAAGAATTATGACAAAATCATAAAATTTTATGACAACAATTTTTATTGGGGCTTCAAAGTTGTCGTCAACTGTTTACTACAAGGCAGTATAAGTATATACTGATATTACTACTTTAAGTACATCAAATATATCTACCTACTAGTATCTTACGTATAACTTATGACAAGACTAGTCAAGTTTTGAATTTGGATTTGAAAATAGGACAATTGGTCAACAGTTTCAAACAATCAAAAAACTAAAAAAGAGAAAAGGGTTACATTTTAAGGCTTATAAAGTAGGTAAAATAAATTCAATTAAAAGTCATGTATCGGCTAAATTGAAATCGAGAAATTTTGATTTAGTCTTTTAAATTTTTGCCAAAAAAATGCTTTCAAAACATTTAAAGTTCATCAATGTCGTTAAATACTTGAAAAGTAAATTTAAAAACTCTAAATATCCAATTATTTTTAAAGTTTGATAGTAGATACATTTCAGTTTATGCTTATTTTCATAGTTTTTTGAATCTTATGAAGCTTTGAGTAAGTTTTAGATAGTTTTGAAATCAAAAAATTCAAAATTTTTGTATAAATTTAGAATAGTAAAATAGCTTTTTAACTATATGTTTTCTTGACCAATTGTTGTACTTCATTTATAACTATTTACATTCATTTATTCAAAGTCTCAAAATTGTTCAAGATTTGATAGTTCCATAGACTTTTTTGAAAAAATAAAAATAAAATTTGATTACCCTTCTTGGCCGCTGTCATTGCCTTAGATCATTGATCGTAGATATCCATGGTCCTTATACATACTTACCTAGATATGTTATACATAGACCCTTTTGAAATTTAAATGATTTAAAGTCGGTCTTTTTTCGGGGTAAAGTTGTCGAATTAGGAATTATGGGTAGAAATTTCGGGTAAATGTGTTCCAGCCCACTTCTCACAAGATTCGGTGGAGTTGGATTTTTTTTCCCCGTTTTTTTGCCCATTTCATCAAAACTGATGGATGCGGAAAAGACATATTTATGCAAATGGGCCAAATACGACAAATTCCCGGCTACTGAGTCCAGGCCATATTTAAGACCAAAATTGTTCCTCAAAATGTAAAAATTGTACATACATACATATATGTATTATTTACACACATGTATAAAGGTCCATATAAATACATACTCGTACATACTTATCTTTAGTACATACTAGTATATAGTCTAGGTATAGGATAATGGGAGCACATATTTCATCGTTCTCCTCGTACCCGATGCAAATTTCAAAAAAACCCATAAGATACTTAGCCGGGTAAGAAACCTCAACCCGTTTGTTCTGAACTTGCAAACTATCATAGTGCATACTACCATATAGTAGTACATATAGAATTGAAATCCCGGATTTTACATCATAAAAAAAAAGAGTTTTAAAATATATTTATTATTAGGTATATGAAATTTTGGACTGTACGACTGTATGTGTATGTCATAATTTATGAAAAAATTTACTTTTAGAATTTAATAAATAAATAGTTAATACCTATATCAAAAATTTTTGATAATTTAATCTAATCTAGATATTTTTAAAAATTTCCAGACTTTATAAATGAGGTGCCTATGAAATATAGTATGTGCCCCTCGGTATTTCATAAAGACTTTCATATATATCTCTAATCCTAAGTTGAGTTGAGTAATATTCTAAATTTCTTTATTGCGTAAATGTATTCAAAGAGTACAAAAAAAATTGAAAGTTGAGATAAACACATCAATGTTTTCTGAAATTTATTTTTGAATATCGTTAGGTGTAAGCTAGGTTTTAAGGTTTAGAAATCCGGGTTTTGAAGTCACAAGGGTCCCACCGACTTCCAGGGGTAAAAAACTTCGACTTTATTTCTTCCACTACTTTATGCAAAAAAGGAGGAAAAAAATATTTCCAACTTGGCCAAAGAAAGAAAGAATAAACTCATTTAATTTATTGTTGCTCGCATCCCCTTCTTTTTTTCTTTTTTTTTAAAGATACTTTCTCAACTCTTTCTATACGTACATATCTAGTATTCTAAGAGTAATACCTATAGTATGGTTATAACGTACAATGTATTATATACTCGTAGGTACAGTTAAATATATTCAGCTTTTTTTTGTTCATGTGAGAAAAGTCAGCTTCTTCGCTTCGTATGCAAAAATTTCAGAGAGCTCTCAAAAAATTCTCATATTGAACTCGCCACTTTTATATCTTCAAATGCCGTGTCATAAAAAAAATTGAACTCTCTCGGTTGAGAGAGAATTACTTGAAATTTTATTTTCCTACCCTCTTTTATTCGACTTAAGATTAACCTCATCCCAATTTTGGTTGAATCTACCCTTATATTTTTGGACTAACTTTACCCCTGTATGAAATTAACACAAAATCGTTTAAGTTTAGTTGAATTTAGGTTAGGTTAATTTAGGATTTAAAAAAAAATTTGGATTACTTTCATACAGAAATAAAGTTGGACCAAAAATATAGGGATCATTTCAACCAAAAAAGAGATGAGATTAAATCGGAGCCTTTTATTAAGGCTTAGCTACTATACAACAGTATACCTACTTAAATACATTCCATATATCATGTACCTACTCGTACTATGATGTACAATGGAATGTTCTATTCTGTATCTGTAGGATAATTTAATAGTAATTCTGTAAAACCCACAAAATGTATCAAATCATCAAAAAGGATTATTTTCATTCATCAACTTCCCTATATCTGTAGGCTACTTAAATACTTGATAATATAACATATTCTATAATACCACTAAAATAATCCTTTGCTTTTCGTCAGATTTCGCTAAAATTTCAAATGACAAAATTTCACAAAAAAATTAAAGATTTTGTCAGACTTAAATCTCATCCCTATCTATTTTGATTGAATTGGCCCCTATATTTTTAGACTAATTTACCCCTGTATGAAATTAACCCAAAATTGTTTCAGTTTAATTTAGTTTATTATTTTAGGATTTTTTTAGCATACATACAGCCCATATAAAAGTTCAGTTGAATCTCTTTTTATTGATACTCTTATTATAAATTATCTAACAAGCTCTTTAATAGCTGAAATTCTCACTACTCCGTAATACTCCGTATACTGAACCTAATAGTATTTGAAAGTCCTTGTCCCTAAAAGGATACGACTACATGCTTTTAATAAATTGATTTTGATCTTATTATTCTGATACTTGTTAAGGTACCTATGTATTCGTAATATAATAATAATAAAGCTTATAGGTAGGGCATAGGGTATAGATTTTTTTAGTTTTCTCAAGTTCTTTTTTATGAATACAATATGTATCTGTTTAGGCATCTGTTTAGAAATTTCTTAGAAATTTCTAGTACTCTGTATTTTGTATTTGCATATTGTTCTTGTTCAGAATTTGACTTGCCTATGCCTATGTCAAGGTTAAGATCTCGTTGAACCTGGAAAAAATTTAAATTCATGATCAATGATCAAACTGTTTGATGGATTTTTTTGATAATGAATTTCTTGAAGCAAGTTAAAGAATATGGTACTATATTATAAATTCCAAGTGAGAATGACTCTAATTATAAAACCATAAGACAAAATTTTAATTGAAAGTTAACATTTTTGCTCATTTTTTGTAGGTGTAGGTATAACTAAAGATAAGTAAGTAGGGTAGGGTACTACAATTACATATAGATATACTAGGTACCTACTTACATTAAAGCAATTGTTTAAGGTAGGTATTCCAAATTCTTATCATTGTCGAATTCTCGTAACTTTTAAGAACTCGTGTATCTGTAGTAGGATAGTACTTTACCTACTTAATTTACGGATCGTTCTGAACAAAGATTTGGCATTTATTTCAATTAAATGAACTTTATTTTCAGATGCAAATGACATTGGACTTATCTTTAGATCTTGATTCATTTTACAAGAACTAATAAATTATTGATGATTTTGTTTTCAGTTCAGGTCCGATTTGGGGATTATGTAATTACAACATGTCAAATTCTTAATCAAATTCAAATACCTACTCGTATTTCCAGACTATATAGGGTACATATTATGTGATTTTAGTGAATATTTTTTTGGAAATTACAGAAAGAATCGTAATCAATCTAGTGTAGAAAGTAGAAAGCATCTAACTTCATTTTTGAGCTAAAATTTTCGAGATCCTTTCTTCTAAAGTATGAATCTAAAAGAAATTCTATAAATCCAATGAATCTTAATTTAGTTTAGCTTTGAAAAACCAAACTTTTAAGTTAATACATGAATTTGAAGTCTACAGTCTACATTATTATTTTTATAGCTAAATCAAATGAATGAGCGATATATTTAGAACTTTATTGTGATCTACAGATAATTTGTTCAAGTGAAATGAGCTAATTTTTATTTTTACATGTTTTCCAATATGTTTAATGTACATTTTGTGAATAATTACTTCTAAGCAAATTAAATTAATATTTGGCATTATACTCGTAGGTATGTTTAACAGTAGGTTATGTATAAATATTAGGATTAGGAATAATAATAATAAGAGTATTAAATTTTGTTTTGTTTTATAAAAAAGAAATATATTATTGGATTATTTTGACGACACTTGATTATTGACATCCGTTTCTTCTTCTTCTTCATCATCGGATGCATCAAAGTTTAATCTTAATGGGAGATCATCA
>JAQIXA010004044.1:0-12317 GCA_034699045.1 Nanhermannia cf. coronata Gr-Ori-00579 | reverse complement strand
TTATTGTATCCTCTATATTTCGAATTAGGATTAGAATGTGTATTAATATGATACTTGAGTTGAGGTTTTGTTTTGAATGACTTTGAGCATATTGTGCAGGGATGAGGTCTAAGATTGTCATGGACAGCTAGTTGATGCTTCTTCAGGTTAAACCTCAAAAGAAAAGAACGATCGCATTTGTCGCAATTATATTTTCTCTCCTGACCCCCTTCAGTATGGAATCTTTTATGGTGTACATACAATGCTTGACCCTGTTTAAAAGCCTTCCCACAATTTTCGGCCAAGCATTTGAACAATCGATCCTCAGAATGAATTAAAAGATGATCTCGCAGGAAAGATTGTTTCTGAAATGACTTTCCACACGTAGAACAGAGATGATTTTTTTCGATAGAGATTGTTGAGATTGAATGTTTTTTCTTATGATGTTTTAAATCTCTTTCAAAATGAAATGATGCTTCACAAATGTTACACTTAAAGGATCGTTCTTTATTTGAATGCTTTTTGATATGGTGAATATTCATGTCACTTGCCCAACGAAATATTTTACCACAAAATGTGCACAGAACATTACTTTTCTTGTAGGATTTTTTCTTTATTTTGGTTTTGGTAGTTGAAGTGTTAAAAGAGTCGACAAATTTACAATGCTTCAGATCCTGTTTAGAAAAGTAGTGGACATTAACCAGGTGAATTTTAAAAAGGCCTTTTTTACCCGATCCTGAAAATTTTTGTGGACAGATGGGACAATAAATGAAGACTCTATTGATATGAGAACGATCTTGACATATACTGATAGCTTCCAATTTTTGTTCTTTTGTTGGCTTAATTTTAATTTTGACACGAAAACCTGATACTGATAGTTTATTTGTCTTTTTACTACAGGGTTTACCATCGTCGATTCTTGGTGGGAGTAGAACTATGCATGGTTTACAACTTTTAGATTTTGATTCATAGTCTTTTAAAATAATTTCTGTGTCTTCTGGTTCTGATAGAATTTGATTATCTTCATGTTGTTCGTCAAAATCTGGAGAATGAGGATTAGTTTCTAATTGAAATTGAAAGTTTTCTGGATCTTTATCATCATCCTTGACTTCAATTTCTACAATTAAACCAATTTACATTATAAGTATGAGTATTACCTCCTAATAAGTAATAAAAAAATAAAAAAGTAAAATAAACCTTCAATTTTACTTGAGTCATTCACAAAAGCTCGAGCAGAAGAGTCCAAAATTATTCTCGATTCATATTCCGATTCCAATAGACAGTGAGGAACAATTATACCTATATAAATAACATAAAAAACCTCGTTAATTTTTTAAAAGCACTAATTTATTAATCGTTAATTTTTGATTACCATGTACTGACTGAATCCATTGACATATCCTCTTAATTGTTGACTGGGCTTTATGCAATTCTTCTTCAAGCCTGGCTACTCTAAACCAATCGATTTCTAAAAATATACAAAATACATTACATAAATTATAATTATAAGTTACAAACATAAATTACAGGACTCGAGTGAATGATGTGACACTGCCCCTGTTTAATTTATTTTATAAAAATATTTTTAAAAGTTACTTACCTAAAAACGGCTGGTTCATTGTTCATTAGACTTAATACTTGTCGATTTGCTTGAAATTGAACTTGTCTAATGGATAGTTAGCCTAACATATAACTTCAATAAAAATTTAAAGGCCAAAGACTTGGACCAAGACCAAGACCGGACCAAAGTCAGTCAACTACGAGAGAGAGTAGTCGTAAAAAACTAATTTTCAAAAATCCTAATCTGTCCAGTAAATATATAAATAAAAAAAAAATTTATCGAATTTTGCTAGATTTTAGGGGGCAAATAAATAAAACATTTTTATTATTATGTATATTCTATTTCTATTTCTATTCTATATTTCTATTCTATTCATCTATCTATTCCTATTCTATTTATAAAGCTTTTGATCTAATTCAGCTCTGAAAACCTAGATTATGACCTCAATTCTCAGGATACAATAGTTTCAATTTATGGAATTAGAGAATAGATAGTCACAAATAATATCAGTAAATGCATGCAAAAGTTCTATTCTTTTTCTTTCAAAGAATCAAAATTCTACTGAAACATTTTTTAGGTAGGTGATTTAGATCTTAAAAATCCGATTCCTTTTTTATTGAATTGAAAAGATAGATTAGGTTATGTATATTTATATTTATATTTATAAAATATGCTATTTTGGTTTATTGTATCCTCTATATTTCGAATTAGGATTAGAATGTGTATTAATATGATACTTGAGTTGAGGTTTTGTTTTGAAGGACTTTGAGCATATTGTGCAGGGATGAGGTCTGAGATGGTCATGAACAGCTTGTTGATGCAACTTCAAGTTATACCTCATAAGAAAAGAACGATTGCATTTGTCACAATGATAGTTTTTCTCCTGACCCCCTTCAGTATGAAATCTTTTACGATGTGATAGCAATGCTTGCACCTGTCTAAAATTTTTACCACAATTTTCGATCAGGCATTTGAACTGTCGGTCCTTCGAATGGGTCAAAAGATGAGATTTTAGTGTATCCTTCCTTTTGAATGATACTCCACAGAATTGGCAGATGTAGTTTTTAACGTCACAGTGGTTTTTCTTATGCTGTTTTAAATCTTTTTCAAAATGATATGATGCTTCACAAAGGTTACACTTGAGAGATGGTTCGATATTTGAATGCGTTTTAGTATGATGAATGTACAAGTAATTTTCCGATCGAAATATTTTACCACAAAATGTGCACAGAACATTATTTCTTTTCTTGTATGATTTTTTCTTTATTTTGGTAGTTGAGGATGAAGATGGGATTTCGATAGATTTGGGAACCTGAACCTCGACTTTGCACTGCTCCAGTTCCAGATCCTGTTTATTGAAGTTGTGGATTTTGACCAGGTGAATTTTAAAAAGACTTTTTTTATAAGAGCTTGAAAACCTTTGTGGGCAGAAGGGACAAAATATGAAGACTTTATTGATATGAGAACGATCTTGACATATACTGATAGCTTGTTGTTTTTGTTCTTTTGTTGGCCATTCCTTTTCTACTACTATAAATACGAATATACAGATACATTACATAAATTATACAAAACAACTCTCAGATTTTATATGATTATACCTGATCTTATTAATTTACTCATCGATTGAACAGCAGGTTCTCGGATTAGAAAAGCTTGTTCTCTTGCTGGTTCCTTCAAATTTTGATTATCCTTATTAAATGTGGCCTCAGACTTCATTTGCTCATTTATGATTGTAAGTAGCTTCTGCTTCAAAGTAGCTGCAAAGTCTTCCTCAGCTCCAGAGCTAAATTATAAAAACGAAATTTAGAATAAAATCTAATAATATATTAAGTAAGTAGGTGAGGTACCTACGTAATACGTAAGAAAATAAATTGCAACTTTGTAAGTATAATAAAAATATTACCAGCTCTCCTCAATTTTAAACTGTTCAATTAGTCGGTCAAATCTACGTCGTATTGATTTAGCTGTATTAGTCCATTTAAGGTTTTTATGAACATGATTCCATTTTTTTGGAATTTCTTTATATGATCCAATAAAAGGCTTTACATTGTGAACCTCAGTTAAGATGTCAACATCCATTTGGTAGGTGTAATAGGTCTTTGATGTGAATGTCAACTTCTCATTCTTAAAAGAGAAAAAATATTTTTAAGTATCTAGTTGATTTTACATTTTATTCCTATTAAAAAGGGCGTAGAGTCAGAATAACGGCATATCAGAAAGGACTAAATTATTACCTCCCCTTCCTCCTTGTAATCTTCCATTTTATTTTTGACATGAAACCCCCCTGATGATGATGCTAGTTTATTTTGCTTTTTACAGGGTTTCAATTGAGGTTTACCATCATCATCGATCCGTGATAGGATAACTATGCAAGGTGTACATGGCTTTAATTCATGGTTTTCTTTTAAAATGGTTTCTTCTGGTTCTGATTCTAACTCCAATGGGTTTTTTTCAACTTCATGTTCATCTGGAGATTCAAGATTAGTTTCAAATTCAAAGTCTTCTACTGGTTCTTTAAATTCATCCTTGATATTAATTTCTATAAAGAAAGAATTTGCATTATAACTAATTATGAATGATTGATAAAAAATAGATAATATGATTGATAAATAAGTTACACATTCAACTCTCATTATAACGGTCTTTGGACTTGTTTTTTATAAGCCCTCTCCAAACAGAGAACAATTGAGATTCTCATTACAATTCTTGCAGGTACTTACGTTTATAATGAGAGCATAATATAATATAATACCTGGTAATTTAAAACCTTCAGTCCAATCAACTTCAGTTGATTCGTTCGTCCCAAGAGCAGCATCAGAAGTAGAAGATTCCAAAATTCTCGATTCCGAGTCCAATTTCAATAGATAATGGGGAACAATTATACCTAATATATTGTACATAAATGTTGTTTAATTTTTGAAAAAATGCCGATTTTTAATTTAATCGTGATTACCGTGTTCTGATTGAATCCATTGGCATATCCTCTTGATTGTAGATTGGGATTCATGCAATTCTTCTTCAAGTTTAGCTACTCTTAACGACCATTCCTTTTCTACTAGAAATACGAATACGAATAGAAATACATTATAATAAATAATACTGAACAGAGCACAACTAGTAATTTAAAGATCAACGATTTTACTCGTACTCTTAATACTTATTAGATTTTATATGATTATAAATTATAATTTATAATTATACCTGATGTTATTACTTTACTCATCGATTGAACAGCAGGTTCTCGAATTAAAAAAGCTTGTTCTCGTGATGGTGCTGAATCGTCCATCAACTTTAGATTATTCTTATTAGATGTGAATTCAGACTCTAACTTCATTTGCTCATTTATGATTGTAAGAAGCTTCTGCTTATCATCAAAGTCTTCCTCAGCTCCAGAGCTATAAAATATAATATAAGAATAAATCTAGTAAGTGATGTAGGTGAGATACTTATTTAAGAAACTAATAGTAATTTTGTCATATAATAAATATAATATAATAAGTTAAGTATAATAAAAATGCTTTTATACCTGTTCTCATCCCTTTTAAACTGTTCAATTAGTCGGTCAAATCTACGACGAATCGATTTAGCTGTACTAGTCCATTTAAGGTTTTTCTGAACACGATTCCATTTTTTAGGAATTTCTTTATATGATCCAATAAAAGGCTTTACATTGTGAACCTCAGTTAAAAGGTCAACATCCATTTGGTAGGTGTAATAGGTTCTTGATGTGAATGTCAACTTTTCATTGCTTGTAATCCCATTCTGAAAAAAAGAATCTAGTTGATTTTACATTTTAATTCTACTTTAACAAGGTTATATATTCATCTTAATATTATAAGGCTATCAGAAAGGTCAAAATTATTTACCACTTCCTCCCCATCCTCCGTGTAATCTCCCATTAGGTCCAGGTAAATAGGTACTTAAGTATAAGATAAGAATCCTCCGCTCCGGTGAAGTTATAAATTAGGTACAAAATGGCAATTATAAATTACTCGACAATTTTACGATATTTTGGCATTAAAAACCAGCTATCTTCTCCTATTCCTATTGACCTCACCTGACATTGTCAGTGTAGTAGTAGTGAGTAGTATGTTAGGTTGGCAATTGACAAGACAAGGACAAGGACAAGATAAGACAAATTATTTATATGACAAATAAAATTTGATAAATAAAAAAAAAATAGGAAAAAAAATTGAATGAAATAATTTTTTTGCCAGACAAATGACAAATGCTGCAAAATGCTAGTTTTGGATTTTATAGGGGCGAATAAAAATACCTAGGTACCTACCTTGAGCCTTGAGACTTGAGTAGGGTATAGGAAGGCGGAAGGATCCGGATCCGGATCCGGATACCAAACCAAATATTCAAGTAATGATCCAGTAGACACATTATTATATTAAATTCAGTTCTGAAAACTCAGATTATGAACTCAATTTTAACGAGATATGTACAGGCAGGTATGGTATACATACATATATGTAAATATACACAGATCAGAATCAGAATCATGAGATCATATGTTCATATTTATGAAGAATTTTTAGTTCTGATTCTGGTATTTTATATCAGATCAGAATCAATTGAAAAAAATTTCTATCTGAAATATTATTCAGATCAGTAGATGAATATTTTACCCATCTGATTATGATTAGCAGATCATTGATCATTATCATTACATGACATAACAGGTTAACAGGACAGATACATTTTTTTAATCGCCCTAAAAACTTTTATAAAACATGAGTTTATATAAATTTTTAGCTAATTTGGAATTTGACTTGATTAAAATTTAAAAAATTGATATTCTTTGGAAAACAGATAAAATAATATCTAGTTGATTTCAATAAAAAAAATTCACAAAGTAAGTTTTATTACTTCAAATTTCAAATTATGCATTTATTATTCATTTATAGTACCCTACTGCAACTGCAAGGGACTTCTGCTGATATATATTTCTATTCTACTGATCCTTAACAAGGGGTATGGTAATCTAAAATTTTTTCTAAAAGGCACAACTAGACCCTAAAAGAGTCCATTATGCCAAGGCCAGGGTTAAAATCGGTGCAATATTTTTTGAGTAATCTCAATTGCTGGAGGATTACTCGGATATCAGATATCTGATCAACTTTTATGAGATAATTTCAGATTCAGATCAAATGGATTGAAATTGAAATCAACTATGTCTAATCCTAAGTCCTAAGATCAATGCCTTAAATATGATATACACTATATAGATAATATACATACTTATATAAAGTATTATGTATATGTTTTTATGTATTAGATAGATTACATTACGAGTATTTTATTTAAAAAAATTAAATCTTTTTATCCTGACTTTACAAAATAATATTAAGGGTAGGTTCATTAAGGGTAAGTCCTTAATTTTAAGACATCAAAATTCAAAATATTTCTGTATAAATACCATATTGAAATTAGGTTATAGTTATAGTAATATTTAGGTAAGTTTAACTGTATAAGCAAAATAGTAATTTCCGTATTTCCTAAAAAAATGGCATTCATTATACAATATAATATTATGTATTCATATTGAAATCTAATAAAATGCTAAAATTATGTAATCAAATGAACCTCAATTCTCAATAGATATTATTTCATTATGATATCGTTTTTTATAGGGACTAATAAATACTTTTATAGAGCTATAATAATAGTATTAGGATATATGGTATATCAAAGTCTATTTAAATGATAATTTTGTGTGCAAAGAGAATAAATAATGACAAAATTAATTGTATGATAATTAGTAAATTAATCGAATCAGGTAATAATGTTTTTTAAATCCATTGAACCCTTCGCCATTGTCTTTCAATTAAGTTGGACTTGTGCGAAACGTTTAGTAGATAATTTAATTTTTATACAAAATTTAAGTAAAAATGTGCGAGAAATTTTTAATATTTTTGACATTATTACTATTTCATTTAATTTGGATTGCTAATTCTGCTCCTACGACAAATTCAACAAAAAATCATGAAATTAAAAATACTAGACCCGTATTTCCGGCCAAACATAAACCGAAGCCTGAGGAAATGAGTCGATTATTTGAAGGGGATATTGAACTGTCTGAAGATGAGGAGAAGCAGCTTTTGGATAATTCTAGAATTGAATCGACGGTAAGCTAGGATTTTATTAACTACTCAATAATTGTGCGAGCTTAATTTTGTGAATTCTAGAGCAAATTAGCCTTAGTAGGAATGTATTTCAGTTTCAGACTAAATTCTAAATGTGTATACATCGAATACCCCTTAAAGGGCACCATAGTACCCCAAGGGGTATGGTAATCTAAATTTTTTGTCGAAAATGTGCAACTAGACCCTAAAAGAGTCCTTTATGCCAATTTTGGTTAAAATCGGTGCAGTATTTCTACTGGGAGACTAGAGAGACAGACAAATGAACAAACTAGGGATTAGGGATGCAATTTTTTTCCAATTCGAATTCGATTCGATATTTCGAATGGAAAATTTGGAAATCTTGATTCGATTCGAGTTGTCGAATGTAGGGATTCCAAAACCTCGAGGTTTTGAAACCTCAAGGTTTCGAGGTTCAGATTTGGATAAAAAACCTCGAGGTTTCGAGGTTTTAAAACCTCTAGATCCAATCTCTAGTCGAATGGAAATCGGGCCCAATTCGATTCGATTCGAAAATCGATCGAATTGTCAAATTCGAATGGCAGGCCTATTAAAAACTAAGCAAATAAGAAGTGCTCACTTCGCTCGCACAATTAAAGATACAAGTATTTAAAGATAAATGATTTTACTATTAAAAAATATAGGTAACTGCTGAGCGAGAAATGTGGGAGGGGGGACTTATACCTTATGAATTTTCTAACGATTTTGGTAGTAGTTTAATAAAATTCCATGAAATTAACTTTTAATTAATTAGATAATTTTTCTAAGATTTAGAGGATAGAGAGATCGTAGAAGGTGCAATCAGAGAAATTGAAGAAAAAACTTGTGTTCGTTTTGAAGAACGAGATGAAGAAATTGATGATTTTATAAGGTTTGAAGATGGTATGAATCAAATTTTAATTTTTTAATTTGTAATTTACAATAAGTATGTACATATTTACAGGACCAGGATGTTCATCTAAAGTTGGGAAAAAGGGTGGAGAACAAGTAAGTATTTTGAAATTTTATCAAAAATTTCAAAAAAAATTTCAAATTTTGATTATCGTAGATTATAACCTTGAGCCATGAGGGGTGTGTGCACCATGGTACAGCGATCCATGAAATTGTTCACGCATTGGGTATGTAGTGTATATCAAAAGTAAATTATTGAAATTTTTTAATAATCAATATATATTTCTAAAGGATTTTGGCATGAACAAAGCAGATTAGTAAGTTAATAACTTTCTACTTTAGGATTTTTCTAATTATTTGAATTTCAGGATCGAGATAAATATGTGGAAATTAAATGGGATAATATCCAGCCAGGTATAAAATAGCTTTTCATAAAATTAGATAAAATCTAATTATATAAATATATGAACTGACCCTAATTATTTAACTGTTAATTATTTTAGACAAGTTCAAAAATTTCCGTAAATACGTTTCAACCGAGACTGAAGACTACCAGGTGTCGTATGACTACGGTTCTGTAATGCATTACAAAGCCGATGCTTTCCAAAGAGATGACACTGATGAGGACACCATAGTTCCAAAGGCATAAATTTCAAAAATTTATAAAAATTTATTTTTAAAATTTTATAAATTTTAAAGGAGGAAGGTGTAGAAATCGGTCAAAGACGTGAATTGAGCAAATTAGATGCCGAGAAAATCAATCGAATGTATTGCAAAAAAGACAAGAATAAATTGGTCGTTACAAAAGTCACGACATCAACCCTCGAGCCAGAATACGAAGATAATGAAAATGATTATTTCAATTTCATTTAAAAACTTGTCAAATTTAATTTTAAATATGTAGTATAATTTATTAATTAAAGTTAATTGGTTTAATTTATTATAATAATTAAGTTTTTATTTATCGCGCTCTGGTGGCTTTTGTAAATATTTATGAGAAATAAAATACAAGTTCATAATTTTAGAAATTTTTAAAATCCAATGCATTCATCTACAGAAACGAATCGAAATCCTAAACTTTTGACATATTTGACACATTCTCTCACTAACTCTGGTGACCCCCTCTCAGGGTCATGATGAAGTGATATAAAGCCTAGTGTATTTTGCGGATTTTTTCCATCGAGGATTTTTATATATTCATCCAACCCAGCTTGTGTATCTCCTTAATAATTAAATTATAATTTTTTTTAATTTGGCACAAAATATTGAAATGTGTAACCTGGATGAGCCCAATCATTTGTATCGATCGACCACATGATAGTTTTATAACCTAATTGACCCCCAACTATTTTCAAAACCGTACTGTTGTAATGGCCATAAGGTGGTCGAAGTAAGTCTGGTCTTTCTCCAGTAATTTCAAAAATTTTATCAGAAAGACTGTTCATTTGCCAAATTATTTCAGCCTCAGTTAGGTTTGTTAACCTTGGATGATTCCAAGTGTGACTTGCTATTGTATGACCCTTTAAAAAATTTCAAAATCTTTGAAATTAACATAAATTTTGTATGGAATTTTCTGACCTCTCGCTGAATTCTTAGAACGACTTCTTGAACAAGTGGATCATTCAAATTGGAGTAATTCTCACCACAAATGAAAAATGTACCCTTTACATTTTCTTCATTTAAAATGTCCAGAATGTCATTTGTATAAGTTAAGGATGGTCCATCGTCTAGAAAATTAAAAATTTTCCTCAATCTTAAGTGTACTATGCCTACAGAAAAGCTTTTAGTTGAGCGTTATCTAACCGAAAGTTATTGCCAAAGTCCCAGGTTGAACGCAACGAGAAAATGGCTGAATTATTGGTCTGGATGATCGCTTTAAAGATTCATAAAATGAAATTCAATTACGTGGGTAGTTAGTTAAATGTATAATTATGGTGTTTCAAAAGTATGAGGCGAAAATGTTTTAACCTTAATACATATAGTATAGCTAGGTCAGACCGGATTTTTAAACAAGTAATGATATCGATAGGAAATTTAACGGAGATCAGGAATCTCAGAACCCTTTCATGTTAAAATTATCAGGTCAAAAGTTCTGGGTCAATGAGCTGAACACGTTTTCCACGGGAGAAAAATTACAAAAATTTGAAAAGAGCTAAAAATCGTTCCAAGCGACATAAAATATTAAAATTTATGGTTTCCGAGTACTATTATGCCTTTGGGAATCATAAATTTTGACAATTACACGTCTTTTGAAACAATTTTGGCCTTACTAAATTTTTCTCAGAAAAATGTCTTGAGTTCATTGACCCATAACTTTTGACCTTTTAATTTTAGCATCAAAAGGTTTTAAGATTTGTGGTCTCCGTTTTTCCTATCGATTCCATATCTTATTATTCAAAAATCCAATTAGGCCTATATTATATTAAGGCCTAAACATTTTCGCCACATACTTTTGGAACCTTTTTTTTTGGAATACGCGTAATGAAATTTTATATGAAAGTTAAATTAAACTGTGCACTCTTTATATAAATGGCATTATAAGAAAGGAAAATAGAAATCAATCTAAAAAAATATTTTTAGGTTATACTCTAATGTATAAAGCCAGCAGAAAAGAATCCTACAGCCGTTATAAACGATATCTTTATATCATTTATATTTGTAAAGTATATAGGTACTTACGCAATTAACAAGAATCGTATTTATCGATAGAAAAATTAACAATTTCAAAATTTTGTCCATTTTTTAAATCGCTTCAATAATGTATCAAATCAAAAATTTTCCAAAATATTACAATACTGACTTAAATACTATAATACAATACGCTGTACTAATCATTACCTAAATCAATAGCAATGTAATTGTAATTGTAATGCATAAGTACATGCATAAGTTCAATAATATACCGACTACTGTACCCTAAATTACATATTTTTAATTAGTTTTTTATATAAGCATATATTTGTAAATTGTGAAAATAAATTAATTATTTTGATTATTATCTAATCAAATCAATGTAAAATATACGGTAAAATATACGGTAAGTAAAATTCATATCATACTACTCGAATTTTACATTCTTTTTTTAAATGTCTAATAAACACTTGAAGAGATAAATAAATAATTTTTAATTACCTACAATAATTTATCTACCTTAAGTACCTACTTTATTAATTTATGAATAGAATAACTTTATTAACTAATCTACTTCAACTATTAATTGTCATTTAATTGAGCATTTTTGTCAATCAAAATGGGAAAATTTATAATTTTGAGTATTTTTGTTTTTGTAACTTTGACCTATGGACTTGAAGGTAGGAATATATTTATAAAATCAAGATCTTTTACAATTTTTCTAATGTACCTACTTTCTTTTCTAGACATAAATATCGATGATATTTTGGCAAAAAATCCAACTCTCACATATTTGGGTGCTGTTGGAGAAAAAAGATTCTTCCATGATGAATCTACGGTTTTAAATTTATAAAATGGCAGAGATTATAATAATAGAAAAATGTGAATATCTGCCTAATAAATCTTTTGATTCAATTTTAGAAAACCTGGTGGGATTCTGATGAGTATTGCAAAGAAATTGGCAAGTCATCCTATTTATGTTAACCATTAACTAAAACATAATTTATTAGCATTATTAAGTAGTAATTAAGGTCCAATTTTTCACTTTTTTTAAATATGGTAACACGTTTGCATCTTCCACGGTTAAACCATTAGTCCTAGCC
>JAQIXA010004043.1:0-12322 GCA_034699045.1 Nanhermannia cf. coronata Gr-Ori-00579 | reverse complement strand
AACTAAACTATATTTATATAAATTATCTTGTATTCTGAGGGTGCGGGCTTCCGTGAGGGTAAAACCGATTTATTTATTTTAAATGCTATTTTTTATTTCAATTCTAATAGACTGAATTTTGTCATGTGCTTTTTGGATGGAAGGGTAGTGCATCCCCAGAAGAGGTAATTTGACAACTATAACATATTTGCTAAATAATAATTGAAATCAGTCAGGTAAGGTAGTTTGACAAAATCTTGACTATTTATTTTAATTTTTTTTATTGTATTCTTTCAGATTGAGAATATTTATGAGATTTTGAAATTGCATCGTCAGCCTGAAATCTGGAACACATCAACTAATATAGTAAACCCTTTGATTGTCAATGTCAATGATAATGGTAATATTACATAACACAAGATATATTAGTTTTATTATTTTTTTCTTGAATTAATGGTTTTAAATTCAACCTCAAGCTCCTCAGCTTATTCATCGGTTTTCGGGTTTATAATGGGCTTTCTGGCCTTTATACATATATGAAATTTATGCATATTATGTCTTTATACATATATAAATATGTATAAAATCCTTTATAAATGTCTGAGACCCAATTAGATCCTTATTTTATAGATATTATAAATACTTAATAAAATTGTTTAATTTATTTTACAGTTGACTGCAACAGAGATGAGGATATAAAAATTGAAATCGAAGATGTTGAAACTGAGGGTGCTTGTGTTGGTGCTTGTAGTAATTACAAAATAAAACTGGAGTCCACTAAATGTTGTGAATTGTGTCAAGAAGGTTCAACCGTTTGTGGTCACTGTAATATCGACTATCATATTAACGAAAATCTCCAGGCTCATATGGCCCTTGCCCATGTCAGACATGTTGGATTGATTGAAAATGGCAAAAATTTGTATTCATCTGCTGGAGAACATGGTGATGTTCTTGCAAGTAAAAACTTCCAAAATCGGCCAAGTTCGATGGTTTTAGGTGAAGAAAAACCTGGTCCTAGTAGAAAATGTCGAAATCAAAATAATTCTGGTCAAGATCAACCTGGTCCAATTAAGAAAAAACGGGGTCGACCTCCAAAAAAGGGCAAAAATGTGCAGGTGAGACAAGAGCTCAGATTTTACATGAATTATAAAATATTTAAGTCTTTACCTAATTTTTTTAAAATCTGATTTCGACTCACTTGTATATGTGTAATCAAGTTTCCGCAGAACTGAATTATAATTGACAATTTGTATTTTATTTTAAAGGGTCAGCCAGAGCCGGTGGAAATTGTTATGAGAAATGTTATAGCTCAAAGGCCTGTAAAATCCAAGAATAAGAAAAGGCTCGTTGAAATTGAAGAGAAAAATGAAGTTCCAACTCTAATAGAAATTGATGATACTATAGAAGAGGTGAGACAAAAGCTTAGAAAAAAATCTCATCAGATTTTGAACTTAATTTTAAATAGTTACCTAAATTATGCATATCTATTCTATACGACTTAAATAGTTTATGTACCCTACATATGAGGAAATCGGGTTTTTAGACCTAATTTGATATTGTCCTTTACTTACGTAATTATATTTTATTGCTTTATATTTTAGGACCCACCAGTGGATATTATTTCTAGAAATGAAATATCTCCAACTCCTGCAGTGCCCAAAGAATGCCTCGTTCAAACTGGAGATGTAAATGAAGTTACAATTCTTATAATGGGAATTGATGATAAGGCAAGTTTTTTATTACATACCTACCTATTACTAACATATTTGCTTATGGTTTCAAATTTTTTTTAAAATTAGGTCCTAAATTGTGTGATGAAATATCTTTCGATTGGAGATATGAAGAACTGTCGATTTGTAAACAAGCAGTGGGATAAGGCTGTTGTGAATCAAATTGAGAAATCTTCATGGATTCGACTGAAGCCGATTATAGTCGACGAAAATTTTGACAAATTTTTGGCCATCATGAAATATTCCTGTAATAAGAAAATGTTTTGCACTTTCGACTTGAAATTTATGGAAAAAGTTGTCGACAACTCGGATTTTTTTGCTGATTTCCAACCGAAATATTTGAACTTTTGTGAAGTACCAAAAAATCCAGAGTCTCTTAGATACATGAATGACGTTTTGAGAACGAAAATTCAAAATATTGATGGGATTGAAATACACAAAATAATTAGAGATTCTGCTCTCTATTTAAAAAGCTTGAAATTTCAAGGAGATGAAAATACTGTTTCGAATTTTCATTTTTTCAATTTCGATTGGCCTCAAATTATACTACCACAGCTTGAACAATTGTCAGTAGATGTGCGATTTAGATATAATATATGTTTGGGATGTATGAGAAAATTGTTACAAGAAATCACCAAAAATTCGCCAAATTTCGAGACTCTGAATTTGGATAATTTTGGGACATTGTGTCATCCGTCAAAAATTAATTTCATCTATGAATTTGAGAAATTTAAGAATCTGTCATGTAATTATCATTGGCCTAGCATAAGTGAGACGGGCCTTTTATTCTTAGGAGCCTCTGGATTGGCCCTTAAATATTTGAAAATCTCTTTTGGACTCGAATGTAAAGACGACGAGGATATTTTAGAGAAAATTCTAGAATTGAACAATTTTTTCAAAACTCAATCCAAGTCACTGGAAGACCTTGATTTGAAACTGACAATCGAGAAAAACTTTTATTCAAAATATGATCCAGATACTCTGAAATATCTCAAGATAATATGGCCAAAATTTAAAAAATTGAAAAAACTCAATCTTAGCCTAAATTTTATTGATTATGATTTAGACCTAGGATTAGACCTTTCTCTGGTTCATCTTGATTTGGGCTTATTTCCGGTTTTGGAAGAATTAGAGTTTTGTATCAAATATTCAAAATTAATGAAAATTAGTATGTTTTTGACCGGTGTTTGTCCTAAAGTTCGAAGACTCTCAATCCCAATCGACTGTATCCTTCCAAATGATCTAGAAAAACGTCATTTTGAAGCCTGTTTTCCAAATATCAAAACACTGGAGATTAATAATTTCAATGATGCTGATTTTGAGGATTTAATAAAGAATGCACCAAATAAAGCTAAAGAAATTCCATGGACAACGTCACTGGAAAAATTGACTTTGATATTCGATACTTTTAAGCAATTTGAAGTGGTTCAGGCTTTCTTACCTGAAAAAGGTTAGATACAAAAATATCAGCAGGTTTTTTAAAAAAAATAGTTGAATGTGAACTTAAAATCAATTTCATTTGATATTTACTTAGGTTTTGTGAAACTCAAACACCTTGAACTGATCATATCAAAACCTCAAAAGACTGATGCAAAACTGGATATTGATTTCTTCAAAAATTCAAAATTGAAAACCCTATTCATAAGAAACCTTAAGGTAATAATTTATTTGAAAGAATTATAATTAGATACATCTTTATTTTGATATTAAATTCTTAAGAAATGGTTTAATAAAAATTGTGTTGATTATTTTAATAGGTGCCTGAGGATATTTTGAACGAATTGAGGGGACTTTACTCGGTTGATTATCAATTATCTTTGGAGGAAAACGTGGATTTAGTATCCAGGTCATCTGAAGAAATGTCTACCTCAGATTCACAAGATAATTCAAATTTGCCGCCAGATCGAGTAGAATCTTCAAATAATCTTGCGGGGATAAAATGTGACGATTGTGGAAAGAAATTCAAAAATTCGAAATTACTACAAAGTTACAAAAAAGTGGAACATGTGCTGGGTGGCAAGCATAAATGTACAATTTGCAAAAAAGTTAAATATTTCATGAGTGACGTAAATCTAAGAAGACACATGAGACATTTCCATGTAAGTTATACATAATATATACTAGGCTTTAATCAACTCATTAGAAGTTGATTATTAATTGTGCGAGCAAAGCATTGATATGTTATATTTATCAAAAAAATTTGCGGTTCCTGTGGACCCTTGAAGGGTCCGCAGCACCCCGAGGGGTGGGGCTACCTGGGTTTTTTGTCGAAATAACACACCCCCATCCTATAGGGGTCCTTCATGCCAAGTT
Source organism: Nanhermannia cf. coronata Gr-Ori-00579 (assembly GCA_034699045.1). Lineage (NCBI taxonomy): Eukaryota > Metazoa > Arthropoda > Arachnida > Sarcoptiformes > Nanhermanniidae > Nanhermannia > Nanhermannia cf. coronata Gr-Ori-00579. The sequence goes on along the minus strand of JAQIXA010004043.1, from coordinate 8,300 downwards.
AGGTTAAGATCGGTCCAAATTTTGACCAGTCCAACCTTGAATAAGTTTAATAATATAGGTTTATTTGAATTAAATTATGTAACTTTCATATAAAATTTATTTCTGTAGGGTGATGAGTCTGAAAATTCCAGCACCAATTCTAAGGACCTTGGACAGCCGAACCTTGCTGAGCGGACTGTACATTTGAATACTACTAAGGATCTACCACCTACTTTGAAAGGATTGGCTCAAAGGTCACCGTATATTAGTGCTCATAAACCTCAACAAATCGCAACGAAATCTGGAAGGCGTGCTAGAAATTATTTTGCAAAAAATGTCACTCATTCTTATAAAACTCGACAATTGGCAACGAAAGCAGCTAGAAGGCTAAGGCCTGCTAGAAATTATTTAGCAAAAAGACAGCATGAGAAGCAAGAATCATCTGAAGAAATGTCTATCTCCTCAGAATCTGAAGATAATTCAAATTTGCCACCAGATCGAGCAGAGTCAAAGAGCATAACATCCTCAAATAATCAGATTTCGGAAAAAAAATGTAAATGATTTTGAAAAAAATTCAAAAATTTAAAATTACTAGTAAACTATAATATATTTTTTTTTTAATTTTTTTAGGGGAAATACATTTAGCTAAGGGCATTCGTGTAGATGGACGAGTAGAGCTATGTCCTAAGTAAGTTGAAACGACGTATGAAGAATCAGCTGAAGCTAAAAAAGAAAGAATAAGGAAGAATGTGCTCGAGTGTTTAATAAGTGAGAGGTGCGATGTTGATTTTAATGACATAGTTGGTATGGATTTTGTAAAAACAATTCTGAAGAAGCATTTAATTCTTTTCCAAATGTGTCCAAGAGATGAAATTCTCGTGGAGAATTCTCAAAAAGGGATCCTACTCTACGGTCCAACAGGTGTTGCTAAGACTAAACTGGCTAGGGCCGCATCCGCACATTTTCCCTTTTTTGATGTGAGCCCTGCTTCGATACCGGGCAAGCGGTTGGGCGATACTGAGGCGTTTTTCGCCACCCTCTTTGCTGAGGCGAGCAAGCGGACACCCGCCATCATATTTTTCGACCATATGGACTCCCACTGTTATGCTAATCAGTAAGATCCTATAAAAGACATTTTTTTTATTTATTTTAGACAGCACTTTTTTGAGCTCTTAATAAGCCTGGTCGACCATGCACCTAAAAAGTCTAAATTCTGCCACTTGTTATCAAAAGGTCTTTTTGGGTTTTTGGGACTTAAGAAATCTCATTAAATACTCCTCGTAGAAACTTAAAACTCTTTACTATTCAACTTTGCTTGCACTTTGTCCGTCTGTTCGCGGCATAACTCGAAAACTACTTGACCGATTTTACCCAAATTTGGCATGGAGGACCCTTATAGGGTCTAGTTGTGCATGCGCGATAGAAAGGTCAACAAGTGGCCCCTTGCGGTTCTGCGGACCCTTTAAGGGTTCGCCGGAACGGCAAAAAATTTTTATTTGATAAAAATGTTCCTTTTGGTCTGAAATGTAAAGATATCTGGTCCATGGATCCTTGCGGCCCCCAGGAACCGCACGGTGGCCGCTGGAACCGCAAAAAATTTATTTTACACACGCTTTGCTCGCCCAATTAATAATCAACTTCTAGTAAGTTGATTAAAGCCTAATTATATCCATAGACACATTTTACGCTACACCATTCTCATTGCCTTTTGATAAAAGCTCAGGTACAATAAAAAATAAACAAATCTTTTTTGTTTTTTATTACTTACATTGCACCTGCCGAGCTTTCTTATGGTGAGATTTCTTAAGTCTCAAAAACACAAAAAGGCCATTTGATTACAATTTTAATCAAATTGCTATTATAACAATTGCTATTGTATGTAGATTGCGCACGGCAAAGGCCGTTAAATCCGGATATTTTTCAAGTTTCAAGTTAAGATAAGCTATCCACCTGCATAGATAGCTTCTGTTACATAAATTAGGCTCAAAATTTTGTCTGAATTCGAAAATTATAATGATTTATTTTAATTTCTATGTTTTTAGTAATGACCAATATGTTGATTCGATGAAAAAATCATTATTAGCTGAAATGATAGGCCATAAGCATCCAGGTGTGATAGTTATTGGGACTACCTTAAGACCTTGGGTGAGTTGTAAAATTATATTTTTTATTTAATAAAGTAAAGGACCTATTCTGCTCTCAGGACTTTGCATGTTAAACCTCATATAAAGGCCAGAAAGCATATCATACCTCCAATATATCCTTTAGGACTATATCATCAATATATTAAATAGACTATTCGTATTACAATTACAATATTATGTTTGGTAAATAAAAATTTTCTTCTAAATTTTATAGAACTTTGATAAACGGTTTGACCAAGCATTTGGAAATAAAATCTATGTGAAACTCCCGTCCTTGGAGGAACGAGAACAAATTCTCAAAAAAAAGTTGGCAGGCTCCAAATGTAATTTAACCGAGTCGGAGATTTTTGAATTTGCAAAAAGAACTAATGGTTATTCGGGCTTTGATCTTGAACAATTGGTGAAAAAAGCCGCTAATATAATTTGGCGTGAGCACTTAAAGTGTTTTCCTGACATAAGACAAGCTGGGAACAATTTTCGAGCCATCACCAACAAAGATATGGATAAGGCCTTGACATGCACTCGCTCAACTGCAAATGATATTTCATACATTTCCATGTATGAGAAATACTATCGAGAACATGGAGGAAATTGAATCGAAGATTAAAACAAGACTGAAATTAAGAATCTGTGAATAGCTTATTTATAATATGTATAGTCAAATTCTTTCATGTTTTTTTATGTTTAAATGAATATTCACCTCTACTAATTTATAAATTTTTTACTAATTTCTATTCAAAGTAAGTTCAGAGTTGGTAATTAGCTGGCTGAAATTGATTTCATCCAGAAACCTGGCTAAGCTGGTCAAAAATGATTGTGATCATCCTAGACAATATGGCTAAAACTATGATATTATACTAAAATAAGATATCCTGTAAAAATCTCCGTATTTAGTTAAGAATTTTTGCTTTTTGATGGTAATGCAAACAAATAATTTGAAATTGATAAATTAAGGTGATTAGTATCCTGTATTTATATATTTTGAAATTTAAATTTTTAGACATTTTGGGTACTTTTTGGCCAGACATTCTGGCCAACCCTATACATATTATAAAACGTTTATTTGGAACTGTGTGTCATGATCATTTCTTTTGGAAATTGTTCTAACTGTAATTATTAAATTAGGTCGTTTAAAAAGCAAATTATTTTGCAAATTATATTTTTTTTGGTGAATAAAAATAAAAAATAAACAAAAATTTGATATTTGATAATTTTATTACATATTTTCTATAATATTGTCAATATTCTATATTACGAGTATGTGTCTCATATGGGTCGCGGCTAAAATCCTAATTCCAAAATCCCAAAGCCAAAATCCCAAAGCCAAAATCCCAATTCCAAAATCCTATTTCCGAAATCCTAACACTAAATTCCTAAATTAAAAATCCCTCCAAAATCTAACCTCAATTAAATCTCAATAGGAGGCGGAGAATCATCGAATATAAATGATTTAACTTTTGAAAATAAATTTTTTTGGAAATATACATTTCTACAACAAATTGTAAGAGCTCTAAACAGTGAAATAAATAGGACTAGATTACAAGCTGAAAACAACTCTGAAATTATATCTATATCTTCGAAATATACAATTTGACCTACAGTATTATCAAATTTTAGAAATTTATGTATCGAAAGCAAAAAAAAACTATGATTATATATTATTTTATGACAATTTCTATAAATATTTCATAACATGTAGTATAATTGATAAGAAAAATATAGATATAGGAAATTACATATATCCATTTGATTTATATACTTGGGTTTTGTTTTTATTTTGTGGATTTATACTGATTTGTCTATTTAGAAATTCATTCCTTATAATTGGACCATTTTTTGATCAAGGTGTGGATTTTGATATTTTGAAAATATTCAGAGGAAAAGGGTGTAAATAGATACTTTTATTTCCATTTGTGTTTTGGCTTCTGGGTATGTTTGTTGTTTCTGAGAAGTTTGAATATCTATGAAGATAGGCTTCTGGGTATAGGTGTAATGTTAACAAATGGATATAGAAGTTTCCTCACAACCGGACTCACTTCACCTGTTAAACAAAAATTTCCACAAACATTGAAAGATGTAATTGAAGGTCAATTTCAAATTTTTTAATTTCAAGCACATATAATAGGGATATGGATGGATGATTTACAATATTTCACCAAAGAAAATGATATTGTATTACTTTATAAGATAATTGAAAAATGGTATTCAAATCTGGATTTTACCTCTTTACAAATTTCATATCAATCTCAATCGGAATGTGAGCGAAAATGTGTTGGAAAAAATTTATACACTCGTATGGAATTTATAATACCGGAGAATTTTGTAAATAATTACGAGAATTGCTATAAGGCCAATTGCTCAGTAAGAAGAATAAAAATTCCAGAAAGTTTGGATCTTAAAATGCTTCAAGTTAGAACTGAATTCGAAAGATTTGCTGACCTATTGTATATGTCATACAAATTTTGTAAATATTTTCCTCCATACTTCATGTCGAAAGTATGGAGGAAAATATTTACAAAATTTCTTCAATGTGATGGATCAGTTTTTTATTCAAATTCAGATGAAATTATTTCAATTTTTAATTATTTCAAAGAAAATTATCATCATGTTGAATTCTCTATAGGTGTTGAAAAGTTTATGAATTTTCAAATTGATTTGACTTTGCATGGATTTTCTTTGAATGTAAATCCATATTTACCAATAATTATAAGTAGACTTTGGGACTCTGGCATCATCAAAAGATGGGCTAATTTATTTGCTGAAACCCAAAATTTTCGCTGGAAAAAAAATAAGGATGTATTCAGGGTTAATGAGACAAGGATTTGGGATTTTAGACCACAGAAATTAACTTGGAATATCATTTCAGTATTTCTTATTTGGTTCATGGGAATTCTCATTTCTCAATCAATTTTTCTTTTTTACGAGAAGAGAGCCCAAGTTGTAAAATTTATCTTTCAAATGTATCCCAAAATTGAAATAATGGTCCAAACTTTATTAGTTTTCTTTTATTTGACATTGGTCGATGTAAAAAAGGTTTACAAAAAGTTATTTTTAACAACCTTCAAAATGTGATTTTTGGATTAAAAATAGAAATAAAGTAGATATATATCAGAGATTGAACTTTTATAAATTGCTCCGCTCTTTTAAAATCTCACCACTCTATTAGTACTAAAATATTATTATAGTCAAAAAATATTCATTCGCTCCGCTCTTGATCTCTGGAATATATAAAATATAAAGCATAATATTGTATAAAAGATAACGGGTTATAAGTATCCGTATAATATTAAAATCTTTATCTATACGACCAACGTTCTCTATCTTGCAAATAACCCTTTTCAATTTTCATCTATCAAACAAACTGTTCAATACAAAAGCATGTAGAAAATCTATGAACAAAATGGCCAACAAAATAGATTGAAAAATAGTAATATAACTTAAACATGATAAAGAAAATTAATACATAAATATTTGTTTGTTAAATTTAAAAAAACATAATGGAAAATAAACATCAAATAAATTTGATATAAACTAAAAATTAATATAAACATATTATAATTTTGTTGACAATGATCTATTAATTTTACAAAATCAATATTAATTTGCATTGTCGATTTTTATTAAGATAAATTTATATCAATATTGAGGGGTTTATAAAAAAAAAGTTTCAAAGTTATAATTTCTTCAGGTTTAGAGGGTCAAAAGTTATTATTCCAAAATAAGAGCTCATCTAAGACTGTATTACTGTAAAATTGTCGGTATAAAAAATCAAAGGACTTTATGGAGTTACTCACAAATAATATGTTGGACATTGTGCATTCATCCCATACGATTAAATTAATAAAATATAAATTTCATAAAAATATTATTTATTTAACATCTACATATCTATTTTATTATTACAAATTTATTTTTATTTCAATAATTAACTAGAAAAATGTATGGAAAAATCTTCGACGATTCTTTAACCCTATAACATTTAAAGCATTCAGCTTCTCATTATTTTTGCATTTTCACATTTCTTTTAAGTATATTGTGTCCATAAGACATTTGGTATTTTCATGAGTTCATTCGTTCATTTTATTTTTGTTCAATATACTTGTACATTTATGCAAGTCCAGGTTTCTTTATTTTTAACTTTTTGAATCACGTTTCTATTATTTTCCTTGAGTAGTTTCTGTTTCAACATCAATTATTTTATTATCAAAATTATATCATCAGTTATAGTCTATTGAAGGGATTCATTCTAGTTTCCTTATGTATAACAAAGATCTCTTTTGCCTAGTACAATTTTTCATTATTTAAGCAAAATTCCATGAAATCATTTGGAATTTTTGTTTTTTAATATTTTTTTGTAGGTTTCACTTTAGCTCAAAATTCCCCAGTATAAGAAACTTTTATCGAATTTCATTTCATATTAATTATTAATTTTACAAATAGTTATCGTTATGTCACTACCATACGTAGTAATTTTCTTCAACTAAATTTTACATGAAGGTGGGAAAATTTGAATGACAGCTTAAAGCTTAATTGTACTTATGATAGAACTCGATGATCTCTATCGAAAAATATGTAGCTTTTCCTTGTTTTTTAAAAGGAAGTTTTGAAAATCCCACAAAATTAAAAAAAACATTTATGTTTCAAATAATTTGGATTTAATAAAATAAAATTGAATAAAAGTTAAAAACCATCATACCCCAAATTTCTGGGATTTGAAAAATTCATAATCTCTTGAAAAGATAAATAGAGAGGGCTTTGATTCTCTCTGACAGTTCAGAATTATACATAATTTTGCGTAAGAGATTGACACCAGCTGCTATTTCAAATGTTAATTCTGGATATAAATAGGTCACAAATTATTTTCAAATTGAATTATAAAATATTGAAATTTGGTACAATAAAGTTTCTGTATATTATGAAGTGAGGATACCTTATAATGGTAATAATATAAAGGAGTAGCCAGGTGTAACCATATTTTTGGTTTAGCACAACTAGACCCTGTAAGGGTCCTTCAAATTTGTTTAAAATCGATTCAATAGTTTATGAGATATCACTTTATAAAACTTAGAAAGAAAGGTTTGGAAATAATTTATACTTTTTTGATTCAACCTCTAAAAGGTCTTTCTTACCAAATTTGATTAAGTTTTACCCAGTAGTTTTCGAGATATCACTCGTAAAATATATATTACTTACATACATAGACACATATAGTGCAAGCAAAAAATTTACATTAAAAATAAACTTACCCTAAACGCGAGGTATAAAAATTAAATGAGATACCGGGCCAAACATTATACAAACGTGATAAAACATTTTTTTCATTATAAAGTCCATAACGCTAGGTCAAGATATCGACAAGTAATTACTGATTTTCACAATTATCAAAAGGTAAAATAAAATTATCTGCAAAATAAATGCATTTTTCCTGATTTGATTGGAAAAAATCGAAACTTTGATTTGTATTCACAAGATTTATATTTTATTAAGTAAATAAAGAAGATATAAAATTTAAAAGAAATTTATTTTATCTATTTTTTTAATTTAATTTTATAAAATTTGAGATTAGAATTTGTGGCTCAACACAAAAGAAATTTCTGCAAATATTTAATATTAGAGATTTATTAGTCGGTAAGTTCTCAAAATTCAAAACTATTTGATCATTTCTAAGATACTACAAATTTATTTTTGCATACGTAAAATGAGAAATTTTCTTTGCCGAATGTTAAACTATAATATTATATTTAAAAAAAAGTATTCGTTCAAATAGATCAAATCAATTTAAGAGAAAAGTTATAATTCCTTCGGGGAAATATATTAATAATTTCATAATTACGATGTCTTATATTTATAACATAATTTTTAAATTAAAATATATTTTTGTTAAGTTTACAAACTGTTAAACATTTATTTTTATAAAAGCTATGTGGTTTATTTATATTTAATATTTATAAAATGTCGTGGATCAGACTTGAATCTTCCATTGAAAACCGGATAGAAATTGTATATACAGTAAAACTTCTATATAAGGTACTCGGAAGGGCGGCGAAAAAAAGTACCTTATAAAGAACAGGTTTAACATGTGGGATCTATCTCAAGGGACTTTTTTCGGGTACCTTATAAAGAAAATTTTCTATTGAGTACCTTATAGAGAGGTACCTTATACAGAAGTTCTACTGT
>JAQIXA010004042.1:0-12323 GCA_034699045.1 Nanhermannia cf. coronata Gr-Ori-00579 | reverse complement strand
AAAATTATAAATTGAATAATGAAAGTATAAATTACTTTATACGTTACTGTAACATACACCTTTATGTATGTTTATAAGTCATTACTTAAACAAAAATCAATCAAAGATTAAGATTAAGTAAATTTATTTAAAACTGATCAAATCAGGCAGATATGCCTATTTAAAAAATAATCATAATTCTCGTTCTGGAGTAATTTGATAAGGTACAAGTATCTTTATAAGACCCCGACCCTAAGACCCCGAAAAACCCCGACCCGGGTCCCAGCAGTATAGGACCCGGGTTTTAGCCAGCCCTAAACATGATGTGCTAGTTTAACTAGCACATCATGGTGGGCCTAAACAGCTTTAAATGTCAATTTTATGACAAAGTTAGCTCTCAACTTGGAAACCTTAAAGTCGATATGGAGAGGGTTCATTCTACCTCTAAAAAAAATTGAAATTTGTCAATTTTGTTCAAAAACTTTTTGGAATATTCAAATCACATGAGAATTCACACGGGTGAGAAACCATACTTCTGTATCACCTGCTTAAATCTTTCATTTTTAAGCCACAAGTCTAAGATGGCATGAACGATCACATACAGGTATAATTTTTTTGTTTCGATTTAATCTCACCACAATTGTGAATTTTGATTCTATATTTTTGGTGTAATTTTATCTCTTTATAAAATTAACTCAATATTTTTTTAAATTATAAACTAAACTAAAATATATTATTTGTCAACCTATATATTAATTTTCAGGTCTCAATATAGAAAAAAAATATCCATGTAATATTTGTGGACCTTTGTGGTAAACTATTCTCTTGAAAGGAAACATCAGTCAGTTCTCACAAAACTCAAATGTTCCATCTATGGTCAGAAATTCTTATAAAAGAGTTTTATATTTGGAAAATTGTGCAATATACTTATGATATGATAAATAAAGGTATAAAGTTGTGAAATTTGATGAGAACTAAACAATTTAGGAAATTGAAAATTTTATTTTAAAATTTCAAATGCCAGGCATTATTATTGTAATACTCATAGCTAAATGTGCTATAATTTAGAAATCAATAAACGTGTACATAGATTATTTCGAAACATCTAATTTTATATATATACCTATTCTATAAGGTAAATTAACAGCTAAAATTAATCCATATGGAAATTTGAATTCAAATAAAAAAATTTCTATTAATAGTACCAATACAAATAATTAATAATATTTATCATAAAATGAATCCCGTAAAAATTTTCAAATTTTTCAAGTATGATTTTGATTTTAACAATTTTCTCAAAATTTATACCTGTAAAATCTCATAATATTCCTCTAACTTGATTTCATTTTATTCTGGAGTTTCACTTGCAAAACCTATAGGTTTCAATTATTTAGAAAATATAATTTCACTTTATTCTTATAAAATTTCTAAATCTATCATACTAAACGAAAGATACCTAGATTGTATTGTACTAAACCATACATAAAAAATAGATAAAAGATATAATCGTGATATCTAAATACAAAGTTTCAAAAAGTATCTATAGTATTTTTATTCTGAGAAAAGTGAAGCTAGAAAATAGGAATATGATTGCGTATGTAGAGGAAATTATTCATATATATTATCAACATACCAAATTTATGCTACAATTTTTAGACCGACCAAGACATCGGACAAAGGAAATTGCCATGGTTTAAGTTTAAATTGAGGTTTTCTCTTGGAGCGTTTAATTTTCTTCATTCTCTTCAAATTGTTCTATAGTTGACTATGTAACAGAAAAAGTATGATAGTTGTTTAATTCGAATTATATGATTTGATAAATCATGGAATAATATTGTAAAGGATTATAGGGATAAATTTCAAAAAAATCAAATTAAAGTGAAGGCCGTTCATGGAAAAAGTTCTAAGATTATGTGGTAAATTCAGTGCAATCAGGAAACATGACAAGCTAAGTAAACCATTCTTGTTTAAATAAAAATTCTTCATTTAGGAAAGGTAAAGTTAAGAAATGTTAGTTTGTATGAAATGTTATGTTGAATATAATGAGCACAATTATAAGGATCTATCTAAGCCAGTTTAATTAAATTTTGAGATTGAAGTATAAAGAAAATAAAAATATGTAAATTAAAATGTTAAAAACTAATTATCAAGAAAAAGTATACCGCCTTTTGTTCAATTATACATTTCAAAAATTTAATGTTAATAAAATTCTTTCCTCAAAAACGCTATAAAATATTAAAATCAATTTCCACATTACTTAATATGATTAGTAGAATAATGTGGACATAACCCCTCATATGTAGAATTCCCTATAGTAAATAGATAAGTAAATTGAAAATTTGACAAATGCTTAAGTATTGATTTTAAATTATATTTTCATTCTTTTGAATTAATTGGTTTTTTAAATATAAAATAAAGGATTAATTATTAAATTGTTTATTGCTTCTTGACTGCAAGTAAATTGAATCATTATCTGACTTTCTCATGAAATATAAAAATTTCGTTTAGTTTGTAAAAATTATATATTTTGTATATCTCAAAATACATGAATAAAAATTTTCTAATAAATTTAATATTTTTTTTAACTTTTATTGGTTGGAGATATTCCAAAAGTTGCCAATTAATATAAATAGGTGGTATATCAACTACTATGTACACAAATTTAGTACGATTTTATACAATGACATTAAGCCTATAATTATTTACTTAACAATAACCTCAAAATAGGACATCTATCAACTTATCAGTTGGGAGTTATCAGTTGCATTTTTAATTATTCATAAATTGGTTGATTTTAAATTCGTTAAAATTTTGTTTAAATTAGCTTGTTAAAACTATTAACGAATAATATGAATATTCTTCAATCTTACACAGCATTTATGTTACTCATTCAACGCATAGTACACGACTCGAGTAAGCATTTATGTATTTATATTGTTGATTCTCCAATAGATATCAAGATTCTCAAAATTAAAATACATTTGATGATGATGTTTTCTTATATTCATTCTATTTTTCAGAATCCTTCAAATTGTTTTTGAGATAATTTATTATTGTTTTTGAGCTTATTATTGATAATTTTTGTCTTATCAATTCTTTTTTAATTTAGTATGGCTGACAAAAGTGACAAGTTTTGGTCGCTTTTGGCCCACTAACTTACGGACCAAAATTTAAAAAGACATATTACAAAACCGAATAAAAATCCCCTGTGTAGTTTTCAAGATTACTTGGAACTAAAGGAATTGACTTTTATTAATAAGTAACATTTAGGTGTTTAATTTTCAAATTTCAGACCTTGCCATAGAAAGTCCACTATAGAATGTATACATATACTATGTCCTTTTTAAAAATAAATTGCTTTTAATTTCGGTATTTTATAGTTAGCTGTAATTTAGAATTTTTAAACAATAGCAAAAAAATGGGTTTTTGTAAAACATGAGCTTTATCACAATTTTTTATACAAACAACGATATATTAGTGTACTTTTAATTTTGCAGAAATCGATGATATCCTTTGGTTATTAAAAGCTGGAATTCTGACAAATGAAAATAATTTTTTGAATTTGCATAAATAAGCAATTTAAATAATATTAGAGCTTTTTGGGTCTGGTCTGGAGCCTATAGTTAGGGGCTAGATTATGAAATTAATCTTGGTTTGATTCGGTGCGGGGGTGTTTCGGGCCTCACCTCTGACAGAAATAACATATTTTTCTTACCTGTTTATTTTATGATAGATATAATATACAGATTATAATTACAATTACCTATCTTATAAATATTAGATAGTAGATATGTACGTATACAATAAGATATATAATAACTTATATATACATTGTAAGATAATGTAAGTATGTATATCTTAAAATTTGACATAATTAGTCAGTCAGTAAGTCAGTAAGTACCTTAGTCAGTAAGGTTTACAATAAAGCTTTGGTTTTTGACTTAATTTTGACTTTTGACTTACTTACTTATGGTTTTTGTATTTTTACTCATTACTCAATAAGTCATGTTTTTACTTTAGGCGTGCGTTTGGTTTTTGCAGTTTTGGTTTCTATTTTTGCAGTTTTTAAAAAACTTTATAATGGAATGAATGGATGTTTTTAAAATTTATCATGGCTTGTGTTGAACTAAAGTAAATTTTATCAAAATATCATGTTAAAGTTCACAGACCTTTATTAGTTCTTTTTTTATTTTTTGTCAAAAACTAAGCCAAAAAGTTCAGAATTTTTGAAACAAGAACCATAATCATTAAAATACTGATACATACCATAATTTAAATAAAGCCTGGCCAATTTTATTCTAATTACATATGGTGATGCATATACTAATATGAATCAGTTATTTTGCATGGCTTTTTATTATTTTTCTACAAAATTGGGGTTAGAAAAATGATATTAATAGATTCTTGATTCTGTATTACACGAAAAGACTTTAAAAAAAACTCGATTTTTCTGGAAAAAGATTCCATATTTATGTCAAGTATTTTAAATTTTTAACTTTTAAAACAAATTGGTATCATTAAAATAAAATTTCAAAATAACATTGGTCATATAGCAACCATTTTTTAAATTAAAAAAGGCCTTTTAAGGATTAATGAAAAGTAAATTACTTTAAATCTTGCAAAATTCACCACAAAAAGAGCAAAGTGGTTGAATTTTATTTGCCAAAAATTTATCTTGATTTCGAGTAGGCTTTTAGAAAAATTCAGAAATTTGATAAATATCAGAACAAGTTAAAATAAAAAAAAAACCTTCAAATAGAACAAGAGATATGATCACTGACACATCAAGTTGATTATGAAATTTTAAGATGGGGCTCACAGCCACAATTACTGTTAACATTGCAATAAATTCAGAATATAATATATCATTCTGACCAATATCGAAATTATATTTAGTGATTAATTAAAAACTAAAAAAACTTAGCAATTTGATGGCCCTGTTCCATTAGGAAAAAGTCAATGGGTATTTTGTTATAACTTAGACAATAAGGTTATAACTTTGTTATAACCTTATAACTTAGACATCAACTTATCAGATAAATATTGTATTTAGTTTTTATTGAGATTAATACGTTTAGGTGCATATTACTAGCAATGATTTTGATACTTTACATTGTTGTCTAAAATTTAAAATATTGAGAATAGAAATAAAATAATGTCCCCAAGACTGTGATGTCTATACTTAGAATTAGTATACTAATCCTTAAATTTTGACATATTCACTTTATATTTGCTAGTGGAGCTGACCGGATCTCGAATATCATCCAATTTTTTCTATTTCAAAATCAAATTTTTACCATAATATGAGCATCTCGGCATTTGAAGGTTTATTATAAGGTACATTTTTTTCGTTTATAAGCTAGTTTAGATTTTTAAATTTCATTGCAGGTACACTAAGTGTACATTACAGGTACACTTATGTGTACTACACATAGGTATAAGAGCAGAATGGTCTAGAGGTAATGGTCTAGAGGTATGTCTGGGGTTCCAGACACATTGGCTTTAGATAATTTTGCTGGTTTAGCTGAAGCTGATAATATTTGGGAACAGTTTAAGGTTGAGTTTTTATTTTTCGGTAGAGATATTTGAGTAAATGTAGCTATGGAAAAGATTAGGTCGTTGAAATTTTCAAAAGATAGTTGACTATGTAACAGAAAAAGTATGCTAGTTGATTAATTCGAATTATAAGATTTGATAAATCATGGAATAATAATGTAAAGGATTATAGGGATAAATTTCAAAAAAATTATTCTCGTGTTAAAAGGGTAATAAATGGAATTGGAGTTTTCATTTAAAATCTAGATAAAATCAAATTAAAGTGAAGGCCGTTCATGGAAAAAGTTCTATCTAAGATTATGTTGTAAATTCAGTGCAATCAGGAAACATGACAAGCTATGTAAACCATTCTTGTTTAAAAAATTCTTCATTTAGGAAAGGTAAAAAATGTTAGTTTGTTCACAAAATTCAATTCAGTTTAATGAAATTTTGAGTGAAGTATAAAGAAAATAAGAATATGTAAATTAAAATGTTAAAAACTAATTATCAAGAAAAAGTATAGCGCCTTTTGTTATAAGTTCAATTATACAATTCAAAAATTTAATGTTAATAAAATTCTTTCCTCAAAAACGCTATAAAATATTAAAATTAATTTCCACATTACTTAACATGATCAATTTTAAATATTGATTTATATATCAGGTGTATATTTATTTTATATACTTTATATATATTTTACTTTATATTTTATATATTTATTTTATATTATATTTTATATAATTGAGATTTATAATAAATTTATATAATTATAACATATATAAATAAAATAGTTGGGGACATTTAGGTTGTATGTATGTATATAATAAATGTGGATTTTATTCAGCTTATTACTTCACTAGAGCTAAGTTTATACTACATACATATAAAGATCGTATATTATTTATAGTTCCAATATTATTTACTTTTATTTAATTTATTCATAAATTGTATATATTTAAATTAAACATTTCAATAATCAATATATAATTGGAACAAGGCATATGTTGCGAAAATTATGACCGCATTAAAGACCGAATAATGGGATCGATTCACTATCCGAAGGCTCCTCTTCTTTCTCCACTTCCTCATCATCCTCTTCCACAAATCATCTCTTTCCTCTCCATCACCAAAAGCCTCAGATGCCCTGAAATTAGAAAGAATAATAATAATCAGCACATACCTACTGCCTATACCTACATTTTATATATAATAATAAGAAAATTACATACCTAGGATTTGGAGGATTATCTGGGGGAATTATCATCTCATTCAATTCTGGAGAATGAAGTTTCTTCTTGTGTGTATTCATTGATCGTTTCGAAGCAAAGTTCTCCGAACAAAAACAACATTCTAGGATAGGGAAATACTGGATGCCCAGGATACCCAGGCTGTAGTCCTTCGACCGAACCAATTTCGGTACGAGGACTCGAGATCTACCAGAATATACGTAATACTATGTACAAGTAAACATTAAGCATTTATTCCAAAATTTTATCGACATTTTTAAAAAATCAAACTATACGCTAAATAAAATAGGTAAGGTTATAATGCAATCGATAGATTTTAAAATATTGTTTTCAATATCCCTCTGGTCAAACTAAAGAAATGAAGCATCCATTAAAATACTGTAACAAAAATTAATTGGAACATTTTGAAACGGAATTTAAACAATTGATATTTTAGTACGACTAATATATTAGACTCATACGAAATATGTTCCCTCATTTGCTATTTAATTAGACCTATTAAGTTGTCATAGTAATGTACTTTGATTACCAAAAAATTGCCAAAAAATGTCAAAATTTTGGCTCAAAAAGTACTGAAAAATTATTTTTACTTCGGGTTTTCTGGTTACAAACCCCTTCAAAAAATTACGGTCCAAACTGCCTTCAAGTATATTTTTAGAATATATATGGTTTGAATATTTCTAATTTTAATGGACAAAAAGGACCCTTTTGTACTTGAATTGCACGCATAGGGTTCAAAATGCTACACGCCATGAAATATTTATGTCTTCTATTGTCCTTATAAGACCTAACTTAATATTATCTTTTGGTTCGTTCGTTCGAGTGTAAGCCCAACTAAAAGCCAATTTATTCTTAAATCTTATGTTATTTCGGGAGATGAATATCTATTTCTTATAAGCTTAATTTTTGTGATTTAAGGTTTCTTGCGAATGAATCGCCTAATCCTTGATTTTTATCTAAGATTACATTCATATCAAGATCAGAATTGTATTTTCGTTCAAATACATTCGGTTTCATACTTGACAATTCAATGTATAATTTAAATATATATTATTATCAGCAGTTTACTTTAAAAATTACAGAATTCGATAAAATAATGAGATATTTTAATTTATTATAAATTAAAATTGTTTAATATTTGATTTAAAATTATATTTTATTCTTATTAATTAATTGGTTTTTTAAATATAAAATAAAGGATTAATTATTAAATTGTTTATTGCTTCTTGTCTGCAAGTAAATTGAATCATTATCCGACTTTCTTATGAAATATAAAAATTTTGTTTAGTTTGTAAAAATTATCTATTTTGTATAGGTATCTCAAATTATTAATACATGAATAAAAATTTTCTAATAAATTTAATATTTTTTTTAACTTTTATTGCTTAGAGATTATTGCTTCCAAAAGTTGCCAATTAACATAAATAGGTGGTATGTACACAATTTTAACCACTAACCAATATGTGCACAATTTTATACAATGAAATTTAGCCAATAAATTATTTACTTAACAATAACCTCAAAATAAGACATCTATCAACTTAAAGGAGTTATCAGTTGCATTTTTAATTATTCATAAATTGGTTGAAAGAAATTTTGATCATGTTTGAGAAATTTTGATAAAATTTTTTGATAAAATAAATCAAATAAAAGACATTCTATTTACCTATCATACCTATATATTTATCATATTTATCATATTTATTTATCATATATTTATCATACCTATATATCTATTGCTGCTAGGGCACTTGTTCGACCAAATCTGGGGTAACCCTTAGGGGGGCCCAAATCCGGTTCCAGGAAGGAACAGTTGTTATGTTCTTATTTTTAGGTACTTTAGGGTAGAGCAGGAGACTTAATAGTTAGATAGATAGATCATTCAACCTAATCATCAGATTAGGTTGAAGTCAAAAATTGAAGTCGTTTGTTTTTTTGTTTTACAAAAATAGATAAAGGTGCATGTGTGTGGGGTTTTATCCGACCGTGGACCTCACTACTCATACCTAATAGGGGCGAGTAATGGGGTATTCTGGTCGGATCAATCCCCACACATATGCATTACATATATAGGTACCGACTATCTATGTAGGTATATATTATATATTTTGAAACTGAAATTGAAATTATGTTTTATTATTGTTACATATGGGCACCTACTACCTATATAGGTAGTAGGTACCTTTTATACCGTTACATACTATATGTCCTTATTCTCGCTACTGTAGTAATAATTCTTAAATATACGAGTTTGATTTCAAAATTTTAGACCAAATAAAAGAACATCATGATATCGATGTTCTAAAGCTTTATAGGTAGCTAATAGATGTTTATTTAGACAAATGGGTTTCACTACTATTAAACTAGAGATTTTTGTTTCATATCTAAATATAGTCAAGCTTTTTTGCCAATGTCAAGTTTTGACTTTGATAATTAAACAAATAGATCTCTCACCATCATATGTATACATAGTATTTCTTCCCATGAGGCCGTAATCAATCCTGTTAAGGGACTGAACCGGGTACATAAAGACCCGAGTTAGATAAGGTAGCTAATTTTTAATTTGGCAATATTTGTTATTATGTAAAATCTTATTTCACAATACTAATACTGATTCGAAAATCATTAAAAATAAATTCAAATATCAGTATATGAACATAGTTAAATAAGAGTTTAGTAATTTGAACCTTTTAAGGTTTGGGATTGGTATAATATCCAGTTTAGTTTGGTTGGGTAAAAATAAAAACCAGGTATTTTTATTATAAATTGGGTAAATAACAAATTAAAGAAATACTTCTAATTTCTTCTAATTTCTTCTAATTTCTTTATACTAGAAATACTTCTAGTATAAATCTGCAGTTGTACAAGAAATGGGTAGCAATCATATAACATTTTTTTAATCTCAAATAATTTTTGCTACTTGTAGGTACTTTTTTATAAGTATGTAACTAATATTACATTTATTGATTTTAGGTTAAAATTATTGGTTATAATTATGTAGGCTATATGGCAGCTGAATGAACAAGCCGCCTTGGTCGAGTTGTAAAATACTGCAGACTGAAAAGGGACTTGTGCGGTGGGTGGAAGTTGGGTTCTATTCTCGACTGAGGCAGAAGGATGCAGAGTCCAGAAGCTGGAGGGAAGGTTGATGGCATTCAGAGCAAACGGAGTGAAAATCATTTGGGTAAAACCATTATGTAAAGCAATGAACGGCGACACCGCAATAAGCCTGACCAATAGTTGACGTGGAAAGAATCTGTGACTGGAAGCTGAAGGGGCCAACCAACCAAACTATCTATACTGACTGTCCTATCCTTGTAAATGACAGGCCCAGACACCCAGATACGAGTGAAGGTCAAAAAAGAAAGGGAGGAAGGAAGACCTTGAAGAAGAAAAACCAAACTCCTACCATAGTAAAGAACTTGAGCAGTCATCTTATCTGTAATATTCTAAATTTACCCAAGACTGGTAAACTCAAAAACATTAATATATCAAGGGTGAGGACTAGAGCAATAGCTATGTATCCTCTATACCCCAAAATATTATTATTATGGCAGCTGAATGGCCAAAAATAAGAATAGAAAGACTAGGTAAAAAGTCATGTAAGCAAACTTAAACTGTATAGTAGGTATCCGTTCCCTGGGAAGCCTCTTTTTCTATTGCAATACCTTTAAAACTCGAGGATTTCTGGATATGAATTAAAATTTAATGGTTTATATTTAGTAAATATCTAGGACATTGGTTTTATCATTTGTGTTATATGGTACGACTTATAGGACCTGGATGGAATTTAAGATTACGACTAAGGTATTCTCATGTATAGATCTCATGCATACAGTATAATATTATGTATTTATTCAATTGCTTATTATTATCAAAGACAAAGTATCCTAACTATGTACCAGGTATAACTATGTACCTGTGGGTAAGGTAGGTAGGGTATATTATGAAGCATTACTTTACAAAGGTTAAGATTATAACTAGGTTTGAATTTATATTTTTATAAAAAGAGGATAGGAAAAATACAAATGGTCAAATGTAATTAATAATAGTCGCTAGGTCATTCAATAATAGTAACTAATACAGACATTGTTTAGAACTCTTGATTGAAATTATATGTTTGGGAAGTGTCTTGATATGAGCGAATACTTGATGTCTTTTTTGCTGGAACAAATTAAATTTCAAAATTTTTTATTACAAAATATTTCATTGGTTACCATTATAAAACAATCCAGAATTATCAATTTCATTCCAAAATATATGAATTAATCAGTATGACAAATTGTTCTGTATTTCAAATTAAATTTTTAATGAAATAATATTTAGATTATTATTTTAAATTTATTTAAATAATGTATATTTATGATTAGTTAAAGTTCTTAATAATATGTATCTAGGTGTAATCTTCTACTATTTCATATCAATTATTCAATATAAAAACCAACACATATATAACTTAATCGTAATAAGATGATTTCTTAATCTTACCTATTAAATATTTTAAATACTATTACATATTAAATACTAATATATAATTTTCTTCTGGTATACTTCCAGAATTTGATTTAGAACCTTCCTTTGTATTGAATATTTAGATGTTTCGAGTTATATAGCAGTAATATTAATTTCCAAACCAACCTTAAATTATTTATTTACCAATTTAATAGTGATTCCCCGCTACTTATGAATAAAGTACTTTATATAATTTTTATAACGATTTTAATTTTCTAATCGATATATTTAATATAATAAAAACTAATTCGACCGCCTTGACCTTTTTTACAAGGATTTTTCCGTTGTGTAGGCATAATAATATTCAGGTCATAATATGGTACTATATCTAAATATTTAACCTTGTAATTGCTTTATTGTCAAATCCAACATATTAAACAGATCTGGCTAGTGATGTAAAAAATATTTTATTATGAAAACTAATTGAAACTGACTTAAATCTAATTTTATCCTTATTTTGGGTAAATTTATCCCTATAATTTTGTCAAATTTAAGCCAATTTTATAAATTGCAACATAAAGTTGTAATTCCTAAATTTAACGTTCATTTAATAAATCCAAATGTAACGTTCATTTAATAAATCCAAATGTAACGAAAATTTTTTAACATATTCTGGAATCTTCCTATTCTTAAACAATTTTTACAACTACATAGGGACGGAGATTCCGAATTTGATATCCTTTTGACCTTTGAGCCCGAAATTTGACCTTTACCCGAAAAATTGGACAACTTGTGATATCTTCATTGCTTTGCCCAAATAGTAATCAACTTTTATAAATGTAATGATTACTTGAATTCAAGTAAATTTTGCATGAATTAAGGTAAATAACGAACTATCACAAATTCATGTAATCTTTACACATTTAAAAATGTTACGTTTGCATTTAACAACAAATTTTTGGTAAAAATAACATTTCAATATTTTTCTCACACAATTAATAATCAACGAGTTAACAAACAAGCCGAAATACAGATACTTGATATCAAGGAAACAAAAAAATTGTCTAGAAGTCTGAATACTTCTATGGAAGTAAAATAAAATTATGCTTT
>JAQIXA010004041.1:0-12328 GCA_034699045.1 Nanhermannia cf. coronata Gr-Ori-00579 | reverse complement strand
TCCCCTAAAAAATTATTTTTTAATTTTTAATCTGCGAGGGAGGGGATTTTTCAAAATTTTTAATTTTTCTTTATTATCCATTTAATTCAGCTCTGGAAAAACCAGATTTAGCTTAGCCCTCAGTTTTATATGCATTTTACTTAAGATTAAGGCCGTATGTGGTTTTTCAGAGCTGTACAAAATGAATAGAATAGATCATTCTTTTCTTATACGATAATGACTGCCGACTTCAATCTGTCTTTAATTTGATTTCTTTTCATTTTTTAATAGGACCATGATAGGGTAAGTAAATATTATCCAGATTGATAACTTTATCTATTTATCAGTTATATATTATTTAAAAAGACTATAAATTTTATATTTTTCCTAATAGAATATCAAATATTACGAAGCCCTTAAAATCGCTATTAAAACAGTACAAGATCAAGGAAAAGAGCCTATTGTTTTGGTAAGTCACTCACTACAACTAATCATTATGTACCTTCTAATCTAATCTACCTAGGTATTCTAATTAATCATAATGTCTTAATTTTTGTAATTATTTAGGATATTGGAACTGGGACAGGGTTACTATCGATGATGGCTGCAAGGTGCGGTGCTTCTAAGATTTTTGCCTGTGAGGTAAATCAATCATTTTACTTTTATGTTTTCGTTTTATATTTTATCTCAATTTCATTTCAACAGGCTTTTACTCCAATGTTAAATTGTGCAAAAGAAGTAGTTAAAAGGAATAATTTACAAAACAAAATATCGTTAATTTCAAAAAGATCAACAGACTTAAAAATTGGTGAAGACCTGCCTGAGAAAGCGAATATTTTAGTTACTGAAGTATTTGACACAGGTGAAGAAAATAAAGACCTATATGTATAGATTTTATTAATATTACCTATTTTATATAATAATAAATAAGTTGTACCTAATTTGTAACGAGATGACTACCTATTTTATAAAATCAAATACCTAATTCATTTTGTTTTTTGTAATTCAGAGCTAATTGGCGAAGGAGCTATCTCTACATATAATCATGCCATTGAAAATCTTCTCACTGTAAGTATCCGGCTACTTACTACTTATCATTAACCTTTAAAATAGAACATATGAGCATTTATATTTTACATCGCTACTCATTACATTACTTACTACCATATTATCACATCACATACTAATTTTTTTCCAAGGATGATTGTATTGCGATTCCGGCGAGTGCTACAATATTTGCTCAAGTTGTCGAATGTGATTTAATTGATAATTGGAATACTTTACAAGACAAAAGTGGCCAAGTTATTTTTCCTTCAGAAATTAATCAATGTTTTGGAGTGCCGAGTGTTCAAGATGCTCAGATTTCTGAAATTAATCCTAAACAATTTGTTCAACTCTCTGATCCTTTGCCAATTTTTGAATTCCAATGGAATGAAAAGACACCGCATTATAGAAATTCAATTGTGCAATTTAGATCTAAAGGAACGAGTAAAAATAAAACTAGTGGTGTATTCATGTGGTGGGATTTAAAAATGGATCTAGAAGGAAAGCATATAATATCATGCAAACCAAAATGGATGGGTGGTGAAAATATTGCATGGAGAGATCACTGGATGATGGCAATTTATTATTTAAATAATCAAATAATGCTTGAGGAACACGAGTCTGCTAATTTAATCTCATTTCATGATGAGTATTCACTTTGGTTCAAAATTAATAAAAATCAACTGCAATCTAATATGATTCGAGAAAATGAGAATGAACTTCGTCCCATCTGTACTTGTGGCTTTCATACAATCTTGAGTCGAAGTCGAATTTCTATGCTGAATGATCAAGAAAGAAATGAAAAATTTACAAATACTTTTAAGAAAATTGTCAAGCCAAATGAATCCGTATGCCTCTGTATAAGCGACTTTTCGCTCTTACCTTTTATTTTATCAAACTTGGGTGCAAAATATGTTTTTATATTAGAGACTAATATGCATTCTTCAATCAAAATGAATGAGCTGATTAGATTTAATAAAATGGAAGATAAGATAAAAGTTATTAGTAAATCTCCGGAAGATCTTCAATCAAGTGATATTTTTGATTTAAAGGTAAGTACTTAATTATAATACGATCATAGTTATCTTAAAACCTTTTTTTATAGCTAATTTTAATTTTGTACTATTTTCTTTTTAGATTGATATTATGTTTGGGGATCCATATTTTAATTCGTCTGTCTTTCCTTGGCATAATTTATTGTTTTTATATTCAATTGATCATCTTCGATGGAGTTTTTCAAACAATGTTCATATCATTCCAAATAAAGCTAAAATTAATGGTATTGCAATTGACTTTGAACATTTGTGGAAAATCAAAGCACCTGTTAAAAAAGCTTGCAATGAATTTGACCTTCAAGATTTTGACAATTTGATTTTGGTAAGCTTAATTTTTAAAGAGAATTCTTGTTTCATGAAATTAATTGTCTATATTTTTTTTTATAGAATTCAACAAAAATTGCAGACACGATAGTAGATGTTCAGCCACTATGGTATAGACCACACCACACATACATATCTGATTTATTTATCTTTTTAGCTAAATTAAAATTTTTATAGGGAGTATCCAGGAAAAGCATTATCAAAGCCATTTACTCTTTACAATTTAAATTTTGAGGATGGAATACCAAAAGAAAAATTATTTAGCAATTTGATTATCAAGTGTTCAACAGAATTTGGGAAATTGAATGGAATTGGGATATGGATTGATTGGTTTT
The DNA here is from genome assembly GCA_034699045.1 of Nanhermannia cf. coronata Gr-Ori-00579. Lineage (NCBI taxonomy): Eukaryota > Metazoa > Arthropoda > Arachnida > Sarcoptiformes > Nanhermanniidae > Nanhermannia > Nanhermannia cf. coronata Gr-Ori-00579. Next base: position 9,591 of record JAQIXA010004041.1, on the reverse strand, counting down.
TAGCATCTGATGATGACTCAGATGGAAACATGATTACTACTGGACTCAAATCTTTTCCAAAGTTGAATAATCAAATTGAATGGGTAAGTTAAAAATTCTTTATATTTATGATTGATAAAGGCTAATAAATTTAAGAAAATTCATGTTATATTTTTCATTTTTTCAGGATATTCATTCTAAGCAAGGCGTTATACTCTTTTGGGACCAAGAACAACAAGAAGATTTGACAAATTCCAAAGAATTTTTTTTGCAGAGTGAGTTTGATCCGGTTCAAGGGGAATTGAATTTTTTAAAACTTGAAAAGAAATTGTAAATTGTAAGAAGATAGCTTAACCTTTTATATCAAAAACTTTTATTTATTACATAATTAAATTACCTTTTCAAATGGTTATCTTGATCCAAAATATATAGATTGGTATATTATGTATATTCTCTCGTTTTACGTTTGCCTTTATGACCTATGCCTATAAATTTAATTTGCTTTAAAAATACTACATTTGGCCTAAAATTTACAAAGTAAATGCTTGTAAAATTGATGCCAAAAACAAGTTTTCAAAACCGAAAATGAACGATAATTTTTGTTTTTGTATTTTTGTATTCAGTTCAAGCCTTAAATTTTGCTCAATAAAGCGGTGATTCCGGCCAAGTTTTTAAAACTTTAGAATAAAAAATCTAACCTATCTAATCAGAGAATAAAAGCATAATCAATCAATCAATCAATCAAACCTAAAGACCTAAACAATAACAAAAAAATTTTGTTTCAATTATTTTTAAAACAATGTTAAAAGTCAATAGAATTAACTATTTCGATAAATCTAAGCTAATTAGAAGGATATCATTACCAACTAGTCCTAATAGCCATTGTCATAAGAGTCAGAGCCAGAGCCAGCAGAACTATTCATCAAATTCAGCAGAGAATCAGTATAATAAAGAGAGTCATAAACATTATAGTAAGAAAAAGTTATTACCTTCGGAAAAGGATTTAAATAAGATTAGAAATGTTGGAATTATGGCTCATATTGATGCTGGAAAGACGACAACAACTGTAAGTCCCATAATATGCAATCTAATAATGTACCTATCCTATACTAACTTTTTTAAAGGAACGGATGCTTTATCTATCTGGAGTTATATCAAATCCTGGCGAAGTCCATCATGGTACCTATAATTTATTTATCTATGTATATTATTATATTGTATGATTTTAGGGGATACTGTTACGGATTTTTTACCACAAGAACGAGAAAGAGGCATTACGATTCAATCAGCTGTTGTTAATTTTAATTGGAATGATACATCTATAAATCTTATTGATACACCAGGTTTGCATTTATTTATTCCGCTCATTTATATCAGCTCCTCTGATCTACCTGGTTATGGCATTAATTTTACAAGTATATTTTTGTGAAAAAAGCTGTAATTTGGTTTTTCAAAGCTGAATTGGACTAATAATAATTTTAATTTTACTAGTACGTATTTATTGCATTTTCCTTTTTACTACCTAGTGCTTTTGATTGATTTTTGACTAATTGTATTTTTTTCTTTCATTTTCTAAAGGTCATGTTGATTTTACTTTCGAAGTTCAACGAAGCCTTCGTGTTGTTGATTCTGCAATAGCAATATTAGATGCTTCAAGTGGCGTAGAAGCACAAACACTGACTGTATGGAGACAAGCAAGTGAAAATAAACTGCCAAGAATAATATTTTTAAATAAAATGGACAAAGCAGCTGCTTCAGAAAAATTATGCTTATTTGGAATATCAACAAAGCTTAGATCAACACCTATATTAACACAAATTCCAGTTTATTCAAATGATCTTATTTCAAAATCAAATTCCGGACTAGTTGGATTAATTGACTTAATTGCAATGAAAAAATATATTTATGATCATAAATCAAAAGGAGCCAGTTATACTGAAGGTAAATATGAAATGAAACAATATTTTTACTATTACTAACACTTTTAATTAAGCATTTCATAATAATATTCTAATAATCGTAATCTTTTTTAATTTCAGAATGTGTTCAATCAGATAAAGAGATTATGTCCAAAAGATGTGCCCTTGTTGATAAAATGACTGATTTAGATTCTCATTTAGCAGATATAGTTATTGGAAGTGATAAAATTGAATCAATTACTAGTCAAGATATTCAAGAGTCTTTAAAAAGAATAACAATGAATTCAAAAGGCGTTCCTGTTTTACTTGGTAAGGACAAGGATAACAATCTAATTTTAATTTGCTATTTTTTACTAATCCGATAATAATCCTAAACTAGGAAGCTCATATAAACACGTTGGAGTTCAGCCTTTAATTAATGCAATTTCAATGTACGTTTTAAAATACTTACTTACCTATACCTATATTTGATTTTTGATCATTCTATTAAAATATAATTAAAATGACTTGGTACATATTGGTTTATTTAAAATTCTAGGTATTTACCCAATCCGAAAGAAACGCTTTGGAAAGATCCTGTATTAAAATCTTATGGAAATGAGCTATGCTTATTAGCATTTAAAACAATTCATGATAATCATCTTGGTCCTTTGACTTTCTTGAGAATTTTTAAAGGAATTTTAAAATCTGGACAAAAAATTTATAATGTCAACAGAGAAAAAAGTGAAAAGTTGCTCAAAATTTATTTACCTCTAGCTGACGATTTAAGAGAAATTGATGAAATCAATGAGGGACATGTTGTAGTTGCATCAGGGTTAAAGGTAAGGTAACCTGCTAATTATGCATCTCAATTAATGTCTACATAAGATAAAATAAATGTTTTTTTTTTCTTAAAAGGATACGATTACTGGAGACACATTGACTTGTACTAGTAATTCAGCCAATTCAGCTCAACATAAAATAGAAAAGTTAATTATTGAAAGTCTTAAAGATGATGATGGTGAAAGTGAAAGATTTCGAACAATTTCAAGTAGTGTGCCAGTTTTAAGTGGAGTTAAAGTACCTGATCCAGTATATTTTTGTTCAATTGAGCCAGCTACAATAAGCAATCAAAAAATAATGGATGATGCACTTACTAATTTACAACGAGAAGATCCAAGTTTTCGTGTGCATATAGATCCAGGTATGTCTTTTAAATTCAAAGATTTTCATACATTCATTATATAAATTGCCTGCACATTTTTTTAGATTCTAATCAGACAATTCTTTCTGGAATGGGTGAATTACATTTGGAGGTTATTTATGAAAGATTAAAAAGCGAATATAAGGTTGATGCAGATTTAGGAAAAATTCAGATACAATATAAAGAAAAAATTCTAGAACCAATAACTAAAAGAATATTTTTTGAAAGAAAAATTGGAGATATTAAAGGATCAGTTACTATTGAATTTGAATTGATACCAATCGAAGATAAAAATCGAGAAAAAAGTGAAAGTAATTACGATAATTTATCATCATCTATAAAATTAATGAAAGGAAAAGGGAGGGATGTTGTAGAAAATTTAGCTAATATGAATGAAAAACATTGGAGAATATTACAAAATGGTATTGATTCAGCCTTAAAATTCGGACCAAAGTTGAGCTTGCCAGTTGTTGATTTGCAAATATTTTTAAATTTATTTGATGTATCATCAAAAAGGATATCTGATATCATTGTTGAAGCTGGTGAGTAAAAGAGTATATTAATTATTAAATTTACTCTAAAAGTTGAAAAACCTAATTACAATTTTTTTTCAGCTGCAGCAAAATGCATACGACAATGTCTTATGGAATCAAATAAAGTTGTTTTACTTGAGCCTTTTGCCAGTCTCGAAGTTGTAGTTGATGAAAAATACCAACAAATTGTACTTGATGATTTAAATCGCAGGTCAGTAATTGTAATTTTATAGATACTTATTTTTAATATTTCGCTTTCGTTTTGCCAATATGCATCTGCATCGCATGTTATGATCTAAATGTAAAATGATAAATTGATAAAGAATAATTTTTTTTTCTTTTCCCCCTATTTTAGAAGATTCCAGCTAAAGTCAATTGATCATAAATATGGAAATAATTTGATATTCGGAATAGCACCATTATCTGAATTTATGGGCTATTCAACAACTTTAAGAACGCTATCATCAGGATTGGGTACATTCTCAATGGAATTCAATCATTACAAACAAGTAGGCTCAATTACTCATGAAGAAAATATTATAAAGCAAATTAGAGGATTCTAAATTCTTGACATGCATTATTGAACTTTATAGTCAAATATAAAGATATTTATTTTAATTTGTTTGTCAAAATGAATAAACTATCGTACATATTTATAAAAAAAACAAAAAACTAGAATTTTTACTATTTACCTAATTAAATAATTTCTAATTTAGTTATCTAACAAATAATAAATACATTTAACTTCAAACTGTTGAAATAATACAGACAGAGAAATATAAATTGTTTTAGGAATCCTCAAATTAATTAAGTCGTAACGTAAGGTTATGGTTATTATAACTTAATTACATAGGTACCCTACTTACATACATATTATTAGATAGAGAATAGAGAATATAAAAAAGTCTACTTACATTTAATTTTAATTAATTACAATTTAAGATGATGTTGAGGGTGGAGGTAATAGTCTAGTCATTAATCCCATCGGTGGCATCAAGGGCGGCGGCATTCCCATTCCAGGCGGTGGACCTCGCATTCCCATTAACATTCCTGGTGGCATCCCTAAAATGACAAAAACAATGATAATGATACCTACTAGCTTTTATATTTAGAATTTTATATTTAGATAAGCAATTAGCTAACGGACCAGGTGGAGGCATTCCCATATTCATTGGAGGCATTCCAGGAGGCATACCCATAGGTGGTCTTTGTCCTGGTCCTAATAAAGGTGGTGGACCTCCTGGTGGAGGAATTGAAATACCACCTAAATATATCGAAAAATATCCTGTTTAAACACAAAAAAAACCCACAACTATTGCAAATTACCTCCTCCCATTGATGGTGGAGGGATAGCAACTCCTCCTTTGCCAGCTCCAAATGGATTTGATGGTATTTTTCCAGCCTTAAAAGCAGCAGCTATTAAAAACAAAAAAAAATACAATAAGCTACTCATGATTACAATTACAATCTAGTGAAATAATGTTGTAATTACTTGTAGCATCAATTAAACTTTGTGCTTGATCCTCCATCCATTTTTGATAGAAAAATTTGACATTCTCCTTATGCTTACGACCAGAACAATGGGTTTTTCTTACAGAGGGCTAAAAAATTAAAAATTATTAACAATAAATCGTCGAGTTATAAATTAAAAAGTCACAACTTTACTACTGTTAATCTAAATTGAAACTAATTTACTAACTAAAGGCTTGTTCAGCAAGAAGTCATATTTTCTATTTAGGTAATTTAGCCCTGAAAAATCAGACCTTGGCCTCAATTTTACACATAATTACTTGTAAAAATGATGCCGAAATCGGCTTTTCAGAGCTGAATTACTAAATTATTTAATCTAAATCCAAATTCCCTTAAAATCATAAAACTTTAAACTTACCGAATCATGGGTCAAATATGTGTCACAATAGTCGCAATAATATTTCGGCATCTCAATTTAATATAACTTAACCAATTAAAATTACAATTAAAAAAGTTGTCCAAGGTCCAAGTGTCCAAAATCCAATCCAAATCCAAAAAAAAAAAATTAAAAACCCAAAATTCGACCTTTTCTATTTTCTAATTTATAAATTCTTTTTTATAGGCTGCGGAAACTGTGTGTATTAAATTCAAATCAAGTGAAAGCACATGCATTTTACTTTTTACTAACTACATTTTGAAAAAAAAGAAAAAGTCAAATAATTTTGATTTGGAATTTGGATTTGATTGATATAATTAATTTGTCATTAAACTTTTGCAAATATTCCAGTTTTTGTCCAGGTTTTTGGCCCAGATTTCAGATTATCCAGGATGAAGAGGATACTTCAGATGAACGAATATGAGGAGGATTCTTCAGACGAAGAGGTATGAATTTCTTTCTTATCATTTTATTTTGCCTATTTAAAACTTAAAAATTCATGTTAGGTAGGTATATTATTTATTCTTTGCCTGACCATATTATTTACCTTTAAAAAGCTTTGAAAAATCAGATTTTGACCTGTTTTTGTTGCGATTATTGTAGTCTACAATTTGTAGAGCTAGAGTCTAGGTATAGAACAGGGTATAACACCTTTTATACCGGTTCTGTATTATACTTTTTTTCAATTAAGCGATTTAAACGAATAGAATTAGAGATATGAATTATGAATAACTTGAAAGATTTTATTTTGTTGTTTTAGGATTTAAGGAATACGATCGGAAATGTCCCACTAAATTGGTATGATGAGTATCCTCACATTGGATATGATTTGGATGGAAAGAAATTGATCAAACCTCAATTGGGGGATAAACTTGATGAGTTCTTACAAAGAATGGAGAATCCAGATTTTTGGTACATCTTAAACCTTTATAAACTACCTATATAGCATGGAATTTTAACAATCATGTGTTTAACAGGAGGACTGTAAGAGATAGGCAAACTGGACAAAACGTTGGTAAGTTCTGCTTTTGTTACTGTAGCTTACCATTAGATGTGTGTGTATCTGCATTTTGTAATTTATAAAATTTAATAATTAATTGTATTCTAGATAATGGAGTTCCTTAATTTAAATGTTATATACTTTTTTCAGTTTTAAGTGACGAAGATGTTGGACTAATAAGAAATATTAAAAAGGGGAATATACCAGACTTAAATTATGATGATTTTGCTCCTTGGGTAAGCTTACATTATTTTATTATAATTTTTTTATATAACATTAACTACATACTAATTAATTAGGCATTTTTAACTTTGATTTGAATTTTGTTATTTAGATCGAGTGGTTCTCTAATGAAGTAATGGAGACTCCTCTAAAAGCAACTCCATTATCAAAACAATCTTTTCTCCCTTCAAAAATTGATAAAATGAAAATATCGAAATTTGTACATGCAATAAGTAAGCTAGCTAGAATATTGAAAATCATGCCATATATCTTTAATTTAATTAAAATATTTTTCTTTAGAAATGGGTTGGCTAAAACCAAAACCTAAGCCGTCTACGGAACCTAATTTTTATATGCTTTGGGATAGGTATGTCTAATTAATAATTAAATATGACGATTTTACGAAATATTCCAATTAACTATCTACTAATAACATTAAAATGAACATAATATTTTATTTTATTTTTTAGTGATGATAAAGCAGAATCTATGAGAAGAATTCATGCACATATTCCAGCTCCAAAGACTAGATTACCAGGTAAGTTTGATAATTGTCGAATAATTATTGAATTGTGTACATATTTTTATTTATAAAGGAAATGCTGAGTCTTATAATCCACCATCAGAATATCTTTTCGATGAAAAAGAGGTAACATTATTTACAAATATCTAAATATAATTTGTTTAGGTAAGTAGGTATATACTGATTAGTTGCATTTTGTAATATAGTTAAAAGAGTGGATATCTAAAGATGATGAGCCCTGGAAAAGAAAATATAATTTTATTCCTCAAAAACATTCATCTTTAAGAACAGTACCATCATACGATAATTTCATAAAGGAGAGGTTTAATCGGTGTCTTGATTTATATTTGTGTCCAAGAACGAAGAAAATGAGAGTAAGTTATATAAAATAATTAAAGCTACAAAAATGTACTTACAACACTAATCAATATTTCATTTATTTAGTTGACTATCAAAGCAGAAGATTTATTGCCACAGATGCCAAATCCTAAAGATTTACAACCATTTCCGACAACACTTTCAATGGAATATGAAGGACACACTGATATGGTCAGATCAATTAGTCTTGAACCTCATGGGCAATATTTTGCGTCAGGTTCTGATGATGGAACTGTTAAAATTTGGGAAATATGGACAGGACGTTGTGTTCAAACATTTAATTTTGGTCAGGGTAAAATTATTCGTTGGGTTGAATGGAACCCAAATAAATCTTTATCACTAATTGCTGTCGCTGTTGATTCTGAAGTTATTTTAATCAATCCAAATGTTGGTGATAAGCTTATTTCTGAAAAAACTGATATATTACTAAAAGAAGGCCTGCTAGAAGATACTAGCAATTATACACCAGCAGAAAAAATATTAGTGGCTGCTCAATGGGAAAATGTATCAGAAGATGATGAAAACTGGGATCAAGGATTCCGGGTTATTATAAAGCATTTTAAAGTTGTAAAACAGGTTACTTGGTAAGTATATTTAAATTACTCATTCAAAAAAAGTTAAATATGTATTTGTATTACATATTTTAATATTTTTCTTTAATTTAATTCTAGGCATGCTAAAGGAGATTATTTCAGTTCATTAATGCCTGAAGGTTTGTAATTTTTGTTTAAGTTTAAATGAATCATTATTACCTAATTAAATATTTAATTGATAAAACTTTTTTATAGGACAAAATCGTTCTGTTTTAATACATCAACTTTCAAAAAGAAAATCACAATTACCTATGAATAAATCTAAAGGACTAGTTCAAGCTATTCTCTTTCATCCTATTCGTCCACTATTCTTTGTTGCAACTCAAAGGCATATACGCATTTACGATTTGCTTAAACAAGAATTAACGAAAAAATTAGTTAGTGGTGCTAAATGGATTTCAAGTTTAGCAATTCATTCAGGTTCGTACAATCTTGTTAAATATTTATCTTAATTTAATGCAAAAAAATTAATTAAATCCTCTATATTTTAGGTGGAGATAATGTTTTAGTTGGAACCTATGATAAAAAAGTTTTGTGGTTTGATCTGGATTTATCGTACGTTTAAATACAACAGATTTTTAACGGAGATAGATTTTAAAAAAATTGCTTTATTTTAGGACAAAACCATATCAAACTTTAAGGCATCATGGAAATGCAGTAAGAAGTGTTGCTTATCATAAAAGGTATCCATTGTTTGCTTCTGGTTCTGATGACTGCAGTTTAATTGTATCCCATGGAATGGTTTATAAGTAAGTTGATTTTTTAACTAGCTATACTAATATATTTGCATATTTCATTGAACTGCTAATTGACGTGAAAAGTCTAATTTTACAACTATTTCTTTTTCTTTATAATAATAGTGACTTAATGCAGAATCCGCTAATTGTTCCTGTTAAAAAGCTTCGAGATCATGAAAAATTCAATGACTTTGGTATTCTCAGCGTAACATTTCATAATATGCAACCTTGGGTCCTTTCATCTGGGGCTGATAAAACCATAAAACTTTACACTTGAAAGAGTGAATCTAATTTTTATTTAGATTTTTGTTTACTAATTGACTTTTTACAATTACTTTTACTCGTACATACACATGTAAACTTTTTACTAATAACAAAAACAAACTTTACGAGATTATAAATACAGTATCTGATATACCTATGTAAATGTAAATCGTATAATTTATTCAATGATAATGATGGTGAATTATGCTTAATTATATTTTAGTAGCAGTAGTGTATGTAATTTAAAGAAAATATTTTTCCAAGAAAGGATTAGTGTATTTACAAGACGTAAAGGTAAAGAATTATTAGAATTATAGCATAAATAGATAGTTATTTAAATTTTTTGTTGTAGGA
>JAQIXA010004040.1:0-12329 GCA_034699045.1 Nanhermannia cf. coronata Gr-Ori-00579 | reverse complement strand
CCTTGATGACTCCTTGAGTATGCCCCAGGTCGGTGACCTCAAAAGGTCAAGGGTCAAGTCAAGTTTAAATATACAAGACTGATACATTTTTTAAAGGGATTTTTACTGATTGCAAACATTTTACTGATAAATTTCTCACGGGATTAAATAAGCAAAGCTATTTCATACGTGGCTAGTTCTTTATAAAATTATATAAGAAATATCGTACAGATATATCCTCTCTCTAATTAATTTTCGTGTTTTCGAGATTTATATCTAGCTTTAAATTATATAAAATTTAAAATTTGAATCTGCAATCTGCAATCTTTATGTTTAGTGCCAAAATATGGCTTATCTGAAGTCTGAAGCTCATTTACCTATTTACCTAAGTGCTTGTATAGAGGAATCTTATTGAAATGTGGATAGATTCTGTGAATATTGAACTATTTCAAAGATCTAGAGGTTATAAATTTTAAGATAGATAAAATACCTCTGTACTTTACAGTTCTAGAAAGATTTGATTTGAACAGCACAAGCCTTTGTTTAAATGATAATTTTATTACTATATTCGCTAATTAAGTACATAAAATAACAAAATAATTCAAAGATCATTATTAAAAGTGCTTCTTGTCAATTGTTCAATGATTGGTATGTAAGTAGTACTCGTATGTATACATCTAAGGTATTAATGATATTTGTAAATGATTTGTAGGATGAAATCGAAGGTGACAAAGTTGTCAAGTAGTCGAGATTTTATTTGTTCACTATCATCAGCTTATTAGATATCAATTTAACCTTAAAAGTATAATATATACTGAAGGCTTGGTACAATACCAGACACTTGGGGACTTAATTCTACTAATATTGAATTCTAAATTGTCGAAAATATGATTTTTCTCAAAATTTTGATACATATCTTTGACATGTAAAATTATAAAAATTTATAAAAATGACCTTATAGGAGCACCCTACTTATTCACTGGTTTTTTGTATCAAATATCGATATATAAAATTACTGAAATGTTATTTACCCACTGAAATGTCTAGTTTTCTACCGGTAGGTCACATATTTTATCACAATAATTTGTACTGGTCATTCTGTTTACTTTGAAAATTAACGACTTTTCACTTTCTCTGTATAATTTATCTATTAAGTACCTACCTACTTATTATTGTGTAATACAAGTACCTACTGTTGGATATTTGATTTCAGATTGGTAGGCACTTGAATTTTGAAATTAATAATTTACTCGAGTATATACCTACATAGGTAGGGTACTGTAAAAAAAGTGTTCATGATTTGTTTGCTTAATAAATGTCACCAATACCAAATATCAGTAGATACTCACACCTTGACTCAATCCTCAAAAAAATTAACAAATCTCATCAAAAGTGCTAATGCATGCTACTTGCATACAAACTCGATTCAAATTTCAAATTCATGAAATTCAGAATTTACTTTTGGTATTCTTATCACAAATTTCAGTTTTGAAATCCTAGATTTCAGAATATGGAAAGAAAACTAGGACTCAAAATTACGAATGCTAAAAAATATCATAGAATTTCAAAATCGTCTCGATTTAGTTGTAAAATCGAGGTTTTTTCGAGGTTTTGGGCTTTTTGAGATTAAAGAATCGAATGATAACGATAAGCATTGTACAGGATGAGAATGGAAGTAATGAGATTTAAGTATAATAATGAAATGAGAAATTAGATTGGACAAAATAGGGGGGATAATCTGTGATTTTTTTTCTAGATCTATTGGATTCGAGAGAGGGGTGAGAGAAATATAGCACGATTTTTCAATTTCTTTCGGACAATTGACCATTGATCATCACAACATACATAATCATACAAATAAATTTCAAAAAAACTTTTTTTCCCCGACAGTCAATTGACCGACCTTTTCTCTGATCTTGACACCCAAACACAATCCATATTGTAAGTGCTTACAATTACATATTATGTATGTACTCTTGTGAATTCAAGATTTGTTAACTCGACCAATTTACAATATTTTACATCAACAAAGAGCAAATTTACTCCATATTGTAAGCTTCAAAATCTACTTTAAAGAAATCTTCACAACCCTCATAAATTTTATCATAAATGTTGGATTTCTGGTTTCTCGTCGAATCAATTTTTTTTCTCAAGAACTTGTATAACATGTGCAAGTCCATTGAATTTGAACAATAGAATAAAATGATCGATTTTTTCGCCCAATATTTATTGTTTTGCTTTAGCTCTGCTCTGCTCGAATATCTGCACATATTACATAAAAACATCACGAAAGCTTGCATCCTAAATAAAAAAACATGCAATTCAGAATAATTTTACTTAAAAATTTTACCCATTTTAGGTCATGGAGAAAAAATTTCAAAAAAATTTGAAGAAAAAACGAAGGAAAGCATCCATCTAAATGTGCAAATGATGTCAAAAATTCGCTTTTTAAAACAAAATTAGGGTTAAAGTTAAAAGTAGTAAAATTTTTTGAGTAAATTCTTACCTTAATATTTCGAGTCATTCAAAAATCATACTTTGCACACTACAGTGGGCAAAATTTGGTTCAAATCTGTCAAGTTAAGGTTGTGATTTAATCTTATCCCTATTTTTGGGTGAATTAACCCCTATATTTTTAATCTATTTAACCCAAATTAACCAAATATTTTAAATTTCTAACCTAAACTAAGCTAATAAAAAATGTTGAGTTAATTTCATACAGGGGTAAAATTAGACCAAAAATATAGTGGTAAATTCAACCAAAAATATGGATGAAATTAAACCAAGTTTCTTTTATTAATGACAAACTTTTAAATTAATGTGTTTGAAAGCCTATTATTTATTATATTTATTTAATGAGAAACTAATTGGATATTTTTTTGGTGTTTTTGCATTGGGACCAAGCGTTAATTAGATAATGATTGTTTACTCAAGTCCCCCCTATCCATCAATAGACTTGCTCAATTAAATATTTATTGTATATTAACTATTACCTATTAACTTCAAGTACTACAGCTTAATAGTAGATAGGGACCTGTCCAATTTTTTATATTTTTATACTTGAAAATAATTATCTGCGGGTGAATAGGTAATTTATTCATGAGTTTGATTAATAAAGAAAGAAAGTAAAGTTTTTCTTGAGACTCAATCCTTACAGTTTTTTGTCATATTATCTTACATTGGTTTAGTAAGAAGGGTTTTAAAGATATTTTATTTTATTTCTTGTGTTGATTTAGATAGTGCGAGGTTCATATACTGTAGAATGTACAAGTACTCAACTAGGGAGATACTTAAGTAGGATACAAACAAAGTGTGAAATTCTCGACTCTCGAGTATTTCTATCTGCTGGAAATCTACTCGAATTTTATTTTATTTTCGAATTTTCGAATAGTTATTCCCTAGTGTCCTTTGTCAACTGACTTGCTAAGATAGATACTAGATACTTATCATCCATCACAGTATATAGCTAAACTCGATGAGAGAACACACAAACACAATGAGAATGAACTTGAGTGAATCCTACTACATACTACTATGTAGCTCGCACAAAAATCTAAAAAAATATCTCGTAAACATCAGTATAAATTTTTGAAATTCAACAACTACTGATATCTTGTAGAATCAAAATCATGTTACTTTTTTTTGGACTAGTATATTGATATTATTGTGTCAAAAATTCTTGGACTTGATTTTAAAAAAGGCTCTTGAATCATTGTATTACAGAGATTTAAGCTGAATCTGACCAAATTTTGACAATTTTTATTATTTTTCTAAAGATTCTAAAGTTGACAAAAATGCTTTTAAAACTAGTTAGAAAAACAGCTAGAAAACTATATTTAACTAGGTAGATGAGCTAATTTTATAAAATTTGACCATTAATCTAACTATCTGATAGTAAGTCTAATTATTATCTAATTAATCTTTACTAATTAGGTATCATAATCTTTAGGGTATGGCAATAATCAATAAGTATTTATTTATGAGACTGAAAAATACGATTATTCTTATAAAAATACTACATACTTTATCCTTATCCTTAGCAAGTAATACTTACCTCTTATTGTAAAAATAAGCCATTTTTCTACAAAGATGTCACATTTAACCTTATTTCCCTTAGAATTTAATAATAATTCAGTTTTTAACTCTTTTAGAAACCATCATATTATATTATAGGTATTCAAGAACCTATAAAGCAATTTAATTTTTAAAAAAATGTCTAATTATTGTCATAAGACAACTTTTCTCTAATCATGTATCAATTTTTATTATCATACATACCTATCAGTAATACCTACCTATCAGTAATACCTACCTAAAAATATTTTGGAAAATGCTAGTCGTGTCGTGTCGTGAGTCGTGTAGGGTTACAAGACTGGTGGGTATAAATGTGAGAAAATAGCTGTAATATGGACAGGATCGGTAGCCTGGTGGCTACAGCCGCGCTCCGCCACGGCTTATTCATGGCCTCAGTTCGAGTCCCTTCATCGACAATATAGGTATTTTTTGTAATTCTAATTTTCTTAATTACTCGGCTCGGATTATTATAATTTTATGTATTAGGCTAGGTTTGTCAAATGTGAACGATAGAGTTCTATTTGACATTCAATGTCTCAATGGGAGGCAAAATTTTTGCATAAAATCAATTTTTTTGTAAAATTTACTTACATGGATTACAATTTACATACTTTTTTGTATCTTTGAAGGAAGTTTTACATTTTATAAAGGACTACATTTTAGGGGTAGATTAGAGATAGTTCGGAAAAGTTTTTTTTTTACAATTAAGACAGCCTGTTTTGGCTGAACGAGTTGTTATTTTGTTCAAAAATAGTTCAAAAAATCTTGAAAAATAACAAAAAGGCTTTTAAAAAAAGTTCAAAAAAAGGGATAAAAAAAGGTCAAAAAATCTTTTGAACTATCCCTATTCTACTTCTACTTCTACATTTACTATCTATAAAAAATTTTATAAAAGGATCTCTTCGACTTTCAGGCCTTTATGATGTTAAACGTAATATTATAAAGGCCAGAAAACCCATTATAATCCTAAGATATCTTTTTTAAAAATTTGAAAGATCATAGTGTATCGTATTTTAAATTTTAGTACCCTACTTTAGAAAATTAAAAAAAAATCCAAGTTTTACTAATCTTATCAATTTCAAGTTTCAAGAGATTTGTAATCTGTAAGTACCTAAATAGATAAAAAATTCATGGATTAGGAATACCTACATATTATTCTGCTGATATTCATCAAATTTAAAATATTTTTTCAAGCTTTTTTAGAATTTTCAATTTTGACAATAAATCGAGCTTTTTAAACTTCTGAATGACGATTTTCTGTACCCAGATAGGTATAGTATAGAGATATAAAGCTCTCAAGTTAGACACGACTTGACCTAACCCCTCCATACATCCAAGCACTAGTAGTATAGTACCAACATGACTAAATATTTCTAACCCTTTTTTATGCCTCATTACACTCAACACTGGGTTTAAATATTATTTATTTTATTATACTTTCTAGTATCCTTATACTAGTAATACATACATACATATTATGAAGTTCTCAAAAATCATGATGACAAATTCAAATCCACTTTAACACCTTCTTGTCTTGTCCATGTCCATCTCCATCTCCATAGCCCACACTTATTACTTACTCACTACTCTGTAGTCTGTAGTACCATAAATATGACAAATTCCATAAGAAAACTACACCTGCACCAAAATAATATTCATTTTACCAATATTTACTTTTATTTAGGTAGGTACTTAAGTATTCATAGTATTTAAGGCATTTCAACAGATTAGTACCTACTATACTATAATAGTATAGAACCCCTTTACTACAATTAGATACAATACGATACTTTATTTAAGTAAGTAGATCGAAAAAATGGTTTGCTAAATACATCTGTCCATCAAAATTTTAGATATCCCTATCCCTACCCTAGTATACATATTTATCATTGAGTTTCAAGTACACGTGGGTAAATTGATACCCTTTATAAGTACCCTACATACATAGGTAGGGTCCTCTGTATAAGTAAATCGAGCAAAAATGAAATTTCAGAATGAACATAAAGCTGAGTAAATGATTCATTAACAATGAATTAGAGTACAAAGTATTGGTAGGTATTTATAGAAGGTAATTTAATACATGGGTTAAGTAAGGGTATAATGTTTATTTAGTAGATAGGTAAGTAGATCCTACATACAGTATACATGATAGTAGTGGGAAATTTTTTTGGAATTTTGGAACAAAAAGTAGCAATTTGTAAAGGTAGTAGGATTTTTATTTAGTTTTTGGTCATTGATACCCTTCAATTTACAATTACAATTCGGATCGAATATTCGCTAAGATGAACAAAATACAAAGTAGATACTTTATTTGGCTGAGAAAAGGTCTCTTACTTACAATAATTTCTATTTAAATAGATTCGAATAAGGCTCAGGGTCTGTAGTCTATAGGATTATTAGGAGACCTATATGTTTTCTAAGGTGCGGCGGGGTATTTTGTAATAAGAATAAGAAAAAAAAATTTTTTTAGATACTTACTAAATATGATCCTTATTTGATAGTAAAATGTCAAAAACTAAAGCATCCTGAATCCTGAATCCTGAATCCTGAATAAACTATAAATTTAAGACAAGTATAATTATAGGTATCCTAGATTGTAAGTACCTAACTAGCCGGAACCGTGTTGATATCGATAGTTATAAAAAATATTTAAATATCTAAATACAGAATAAGATAAGTATTACAAGTCTGATAACATCTTATTAGTTCAATACATAGTACTGATAAATATGAGAACTTATGCTAATGACCATTAACCTAATTCTAGTTAACTAATTCATAGATAGGTAAATCAGTGTTTTTATAATTTCTTTTACTTTTGAGATTGTATTTCTAACGATAAATCAAACAAAGGTCAGGATAATTGGTATTTAGATTAGTTTACTTTTTATCAAAATTAATAACAAGCATTCGAATTTGTTCAAAAACTTCTAGATATAGGGTATAAATAGCAGATTTTGCTCGAATCTTGATAGGAACGGTAGCCTGGTGGCTACAGCTACAGTCGTAGCTTATCAACATCTTCGGTTCGAGTCCGACTTCAGCTAAAAGGTAATTGCTGGGTTTTCTGGGCAGGGGTGGGTTTGTCAAAGGATTTGTCAAATGTGAACGATAGAGTTCTATTTGGCATCCAAAAGCCTCAAGGTGAGGCAAAATTTTTGCACAAACATCGAAAAATTTTGCAAAAATTTTAAAAATTGGCCTAATTTTGCGCAATTTTGCTATCAGTTTCTTTAAAAGTACTCTATATTTTTTGAAATGTTGGTCAAAATTTTTAATTTTTTTGACATTTTTGGATTGTTACTAAATGGCTATTAATAGCCAGTCAGAATTTTCTGATTGAATAAGTGAAAGCATGTAATCATTTCCAGCACAGAGCTCAAAGCAAATCCAAATCCAATTGAAATGATCATCCATGTGCCTTGTTACACAAGTTCGAGGACAACCCTTTGGAAATAATTACTTATGCCATGTTGAACTTTTTATCATTTTAAATACCCCAAAAGTATACACTAGAGAACCCTTGTTCACTATTATCTTACAATGGAATCTATACAGTATCAAATATTATTTTGAAAAATGTACCTATAAAAAAAGATGCTCTCTTATTTTACACAATTTTTTTTAAAAAAAGGCCTTTAAAAAGAACCTTTGCTTTGAAGGGTGCTGATGCCAGTAGTACAAAATACACAAATAATATTTCCCTTATGAATATAAATACTAATATTAGGTACCTAGCTGAGGTATTTGAAATATGTAACTCAATAAGTGTAAATATCACATTCATTTCTAGCTTTTTTGAAAACCATTTTGACATTTTTCCCCTGGATTAGATTACAAAATAATTTCTAAAATGTATACATTTCAAATGAGAGTTTAAAAATAATGAATTGTAAGAACTTTAGGTATATCATATCTGATACTGTATAGGGTAAGGTTTAATTTTGGAAATTTTATTTCAAGACAGGTAAGATTTTTTCAAAGCTTTGATAGATAGATAGATTTCTTAAAATTTTGCAGTTTGTGTAGCTTATCTAATAGCCCATATAATGGTTTCAAAAAGTATTAAATAAAGTGGCAATTTGAGAATTTAAACAATAATAATGATCATATAGATCTGAGGAAATGATTAATTGCAAAAATATTTAGTTTGGCAAGGTTTTTTTTACACTATTAGAGGGACAAGCCAAGAGAAACCTTTTAAATAAATACTTAAATGGATATGGATATGTATCTGAATAACATAATTTTTGAATCTATCTAATTCTGCACCTAATATAATAAGCAAAAAATAGATATTTTTTGAGGTTAGTTGATGGCTATAACAGCAACTTTACGAATATAAAAATAGTATTGAAAAGTAGCAAATATTTTGTACTTTTTAGATAAATAATTATGGCAAAAAAATATAAAAACAGACACTTAAATATCGAATAACCTTCTCAAAATTTTTGAAGAAAAGTTCTCAAAATTGCTCAAAATTTCCGAACTCCAGAAATGGCTTTAATTTCTCAAATTTTTATCAAAATTCGCTATCAAAAAAAAGTTTTAATACTCGTAGTATAAAAAGCTATTTAGCTCAAAAACCAAGATTTCCAAAGTGTTTGATAGTGCATGTAAATTGCATAATAAAACACATAAATATTTATTATATCGGTATAAGCTACCTTGTAACAATTATGAAGTCTATTTATGAGAAATAGTTAGAATAATTTCGCATTTGAAGGATCAATTTTCTTATTTTGCTCAGAAACTATCTGTTTCAAATATTTTATGCATTATTCAGTATAGTATTTGTAGTACCCTACTATGTAATAATGATCAAGAATTATCTAGGGAAGTAAGTACAGAACATATAACCAAATTCTTCCATATTAACTATTAGAAGAACTTTTTAAATTTTTCTGAAATTTTGATACTTCTAAATAGAAATATCTTGTATTTTGAATATTGATGTAAAAATGCATGATAATGTTAATAGTTTAAGCCTGAAGAGTGGGATTGTCCTGAACAAAAGATGAAATTTGAACTTTTCGAGCTTTGAATTGTAAATTGTACTTATGAATGGGATGTCAATCAGCAGATTTTTATTTTCCTATATAAGTATTACCTATAACTTACTATCCATTATTTCTTGGTCATTATCACCCACGTACTTACCACTACTATTACTACTACTACTCGAAACAACCAATGATTTGACATTTAGCTTTTTAAAAGGTATTAATACTAGTACTAGTAGTACCTAGAGGTATAAGAATAAAGTAATAATTATAATAATGATGATTCAAATAACCGCACTAAAGCTTACCTCACCTGAGGACTCAGGATAGTCAGGATGAGACCTTTTGATTTTGAAGTTAAAATTTTAAAACCTCTGATGGTTATCTGATATCTATCTATAGTAAATAAGTAGTAGTGGGCAGGTACACTCAAAATCTTAAAATAATGCAAAGGTTCAACTTTTCAAATCAAAAATTTAATTTCTCATTCCGGTCGAACTGATATATAAAGAACTAGAATCTCTAGAAGGTCCAATAAGCTTTTTGAAACCTTACAAAATAACTTTATGAATAAGTTTTACTGTGACTGGTGTATTTGATGGCTCCTGTCTTTCAATCTCAAGTGTATCCTATGCCCTTGTCTTGTCGTCAAAATGTCCAAAAAATGGTCATTTAAAGTTAAACCAAAGGGCATTTATTAGCCACCTGCTCAAAATCCAAAAAAAACTTCAACTTTTAATCCTATTTAAATGTAAGGCTTTAAGACACTCGATTTGTAAATACTGACAACTACCCTTTTTATAACATGCCTTCTTATAGGGAATGACCTCTTAAAATAATAAATTTAGTCAATTTTTTACCCCTTATTGATAGGATGGGTTTATTAGGCTCAAAAAGAGTGCTGAATTAGTCAAAAGAATAATATTTAGAGAGTATAGACATAACATCAGATCAAGTGCCTACCTAGATACTTCTACTACTATAGATATAGGATCCTATTGATTCGACTTTATTTTGGGTTTAGAGATCATAAATTTATAGAGATACATGAGACTCAAGTATTTTTCGACTCAATTCTATTATTTATCTATCTCGATTGCTGCTGTGTAGAATGTCACGTCTCATGATCTTGTCAAGGGCTCTCC
The DNA here is from genome assembly GCA_034699045.1 of Nanhermannia cf. coronata Gr-Ori-00579. NCBI lineage: Eukaryota > Metazoa > Arthropoda > Arachnida > Sarcoptiformes > Nanhermanniidae > Nanhermannia > Nanhermannia cf. coronata Gr-Ori-00579. The sequence goes on along the minus strand of JAQIXA010004040.1, from coordinate 2,128 downwards.
AATAAAGTCTCATCAGAATATATAGACTTTATTATGATAGATAGAACTGGATGAAAGAACTATGAATGAAAATGAAAACAATGTTGAACACGAAAGAATTTCAAAGTTTCATCGATTTTATAATCAAATTACATACGTATGTACGAGTATATGTACTAGGTAGTGTAGTAAGCAAATCTCATGGGTATAGAAAGCCTCAAAATTCTCAAAAGTTAAGGTTTTCAAAGTATTTTGATTGAAAATTAAAAATTGATAGAATGATTTGAAGCTCAAAACTTATCTATCTAGGTCTCTCAAAAAAATCAAATCAAATAGAACCATACGATCTGTAGGTACTTACACCCACCTATCTAAAAGCACTAATCTGTACCTACCTATGGTATCTTTCATAATTTAGCTAATATGTGGAGTTATTCACGGAAGAATTAGATATTGAAATAATAAATTAATCGACCTTTGAACATGTAATGAGTTAGAATTAGGGCATGGGTACTTATTTGAATAAGTAGGTATTTGCCCCTGAAATTTGCCCAGAAAATTTAGTAAAAATCTACTTTTTGTTCCACTTAATCGAGCATTTATCTCCTAAATCATGAGTTATTTACCTAATATTAACATGTAGGTATCTACAACCAACCTATTACAGTACTACCCCAAAATCCAAAGTACCCTAATACTAATGGTAAATTATTAGGATATTAGCTTGTGTATTAATCCTAAGTATGTAGTGAGAAGTATATTTGTCAAATAAGTGTCAACATCAGAGGGGATTATGGGATAGAGATGACAGTTTTTCTCCAAAAATTTTTATAGACAAAGCCAAAGTATTTACTACAGTATACACTACAAGCCCATTTCTCCCTTATTATTCATTATTATTTACCCTTAAAACTTACACCACTAACATAATGATGATAGTTGATAGTAATAATTTTTCTAATTTTTTTGTTTTGTTTGCATACTGCACAATGTATTACAAATTATGGCATGCTACTACTCATATATGGAAAGTATTGACCAGCAGCAATTTAGGTTTTAGAATTTAGACCAAAAACCTGAAAGAATAAAAGTCTCATGAGAAATATCCCACTCTCATACCAGTTTTATTCTTGAACCCCTTATAGTGATATTCAAATCTCAATTTTCAATATGAAATCTTGGTTTTCGTTCATTTGATTATAGTACGAAATCTAGGTTTTCAAAATTGGAATTTGAGATAAGAATACATACCTACCTCAAAAATATAAAATGAGAAAGAATTTTGTAAATAATTACTTCAATACCTTTCCTTATTATATAGTAGTATCTTTAATTTTTCTATATTTTCAGGGTCTCAACTCAACATACAAGTATCATTCATTATAATCGTAGTCATAATCATAATTTGCATAATATTAAGTTAAGTAAGTATGTACAGATTAATATTTGATGGTAAACAATTTTTTGCTTCTTGAGCTCGAATCTCTATTGAATTAACTCATAAATTGCTTATTAACACTCTCAAATATCAGTACTACTTGGTAATTTTGCGTACTTTTCAAATTTCAAAAAATCAAAAAAATGTGCCATCATGATTGTCTGTCTTTTATATGTTAGTATATCGAAAAGATTTTTATATAAAAAGTAGGGTACCGAAGACAACTACTTGATTCTAATCCTACTATCCGTATAATTTCGACCATTTTTAAGATTTTTTAAATCAGTATTTTCAAGGTATAATTTTGTAAGTAGATTTTATCTTTGCATTTCCGTTTAATAAGGTAGATATTTCGAGCTTGTAAGATACTTTATAACGGAATTAATATACCTACCTACTTTGAAATATCTTGCCTACTTGTACCCTAAGCTTAAAATAAGTGATAGTATTTCTCAAGATTTGAAATTATTGACTGTCTTATACAATAGTTAAAGGAAATTCCTTAAAATCTCGTTCAAGATGTCTTTTTGGAATTTTTTTTATCTCGATTACAGACTTGATGGAAATAAATAGAAATTTTTAAAAGTATTTTGGCGTGTGCTTTCGATCCCCTTAAAATCTCAAATAATCCCAAAATCTGGTGGTGGTGGAAACTGAAAAAGGTGTCAAATCTTTCTCCATTCCATTAGACATGTATCTAATCTATAAATG
>JAQIXA010004039.1:0-12330 GCA_034699045.1 Nanhermannia cf. coronata Gr-Ori-00579 | reverse complement strand
TAATTTTTCAAAGCTGATTTAGGTTAGGTAAATATTATATTGACTGTGGACTGTAAAATTAGGAACTAGGTAAAATACCAGATTGTTGTTTAATGGATCCATGTTCGGTTCTGGACTTCATATTAATCAAAGTGATTCCATTGTCAGCACCACCAGAAGCCAGGAATTTTCCAATGCTGGCCAAAGTACGGACACTTCCAGTATGAGCATGGTTAGCAAATGATTGAACTAATGAATAAACCTACAATATATAAAAAAATAGAAATCAATAAGCATCTTGTCTTTAATCTTAATATCGCCCATTCAGCTCTGAAAACCCATATTCCATTTTGACAAGTAATACATGTACAATTTAGGGCAAAATTCGGTATTTCAGAGCTAAGAATAAGAATAAAAATATCTAGAAACTAGACCTAGATCAGAGCATAGAGAGAATATATGTAGACCTAGAGTAATTTAATTAAAATTTAAGTCCTTTTACCTTAGAATCACCATCAGGAGCATCAGATTTGACTAATTTGTATCCAACAACAAATTCCTCGTATGTTCCAACAATTACTTCCATTTTGATTACAAATTACAATTAAGTAATTGTAATTAAATACTATAAAATTAAAATACAACTCAAAAAACCGACTTTAAAAATTTATGATTTTTTATTTTTAATAACACGATTTTGATTCAAATCTGGTCGAGGTTTTTGTACAGAATTTAATAAGCCACAAAAATTTATTGAATTTCTAGTTTTTAGAATTTAGAGAATTGACCAATTATTTTTTTAGAATTTTTGTAAGTTTTTAATTAGTTAATTGTAATTTTAATTACAATCAAGTTAAAGTAATTAAGACAAATGACAAAAAGGGAACCAGTTTTGACATTCGGCATTTTGCACCCATTTTTTCTAATTTAATTCTTAATAGTTTAGTGCACTTAATTTTGGGCCTTTTCGACTTTTGGACATTTTTGGAATTTTATATGGATTTGATTGGATTTTGGATGACCTTTTGACCACCAATTTACTATAATGGAGTTGGAGAAGGAATTTACTACTGAGGATAACCTCTACTTGAACCTGTCACCAAATCCTATTAGATTCGAACCAGTCAGCTCGATTACCAATGTTTTTTTCGATGAGGCAAATCAGCAGGTAAATTAGAATTTAACTTTTTTTTTTTAACTTTTAAGGTCTTTTAGCTATAGTCCACAATGAAATTACGCTATAAGGTACTTCTCATTTACAAGGTTTAATCTCTCTATAAGGTATTGTATGAAGTATAAAATCCCCAAAAAATTGGGTCTTTTTGCTTTATAAAAATATATTTTTTAGGTAGTAATTAAGGACCATTAAGGTAGGGTACTTAATCTCCTGATAATATTACACTTACGATTACGATTAGGTAGATACTTTTTCTTTTTAAACATAATTAATATTTTAATTATTTTCTTTTTTGCAGGTATTTACAGTAAGAAGTGGTGGTGCTACGGGTGTTATTGCAAAGGGCTTAAGTGAGAAATTAAACGTATCATTTCGAATGGAAGATAAGGGTCAAGTCCTCTCCATCAAGTTTTCCTCAGATCTTAAGATTTTAGCTGTTCAAAGGGCACCTCAATCTATTGTATAGTTCAATAATCTCAAATTATTATTTAGTAGAATTTTGTACATTTAATTTAAAAAATCTAATAAATGTTTTTTTAGGAATTCATGAACTTTTCAGCAGGTGTTGATAATCCAGTTGAATATTCACAAAATTGCAAGAATAAGAATGCTAATGTAATTGGATTTATTTGGATTTCCATCAATGAAATCCTTTTCATTACAAATCTTGGCATTGAACTTTTCCAGGTATTTTTCAAAATCATGTTTATATAAAAGTTTTAGCTACTTTACTTAAAAAATAGAAAGCAAGTAATAATAGCTCAGCTCATTTAAGTTTTTGTTTTGGATAATGATTACTAATTACTATAATTTATTTTACAATATCAAGCTGTATTTAATTAATATTAATTTATTTAATTTTAGATTTACCCAGAGAAAAGGATGTTAAAATACATAAAGAATTATTCACTTGCTGTGGACTGGTTTTTACATTCTTTTGATACAAATATATTAGTAGTTGCTACCTCGGGTAGTGTAATTCAGCCCTTTCAATTGAAACCTGGGAATATTTATAAACTTTCAAAACTAGATAGTAAGTGCTTACATATTTTAAAGATTATTCTAAAATTCACATTTTAAATGTAATGGATTTTTAACAGTTGATATAGCCAGTTTACCAAGAAGTGCGAGTGGACAACAACAAGGGATATCCGAGAGGGATGTATCAATTGTTACCTTGTATAACCGAACTGCGGTGTTAATTTTAAGACATAGGCCAAAGACAACTACAAGTAGTGGAGCTGAAGTTGATGTTTATATTTTAAATCGAGATGGACCAATAACTAAATCGCACGTACTCAAGTTAGACACCAGTGGTCGATTTGCAATTAATGTTATCGATAATATAATCATTGTTCATCATCAAGCATCAAAGGTAAAAACTAAAATTACATTTAGGTTTTCAAAACAGTCTTATTATTAGAGAGGTTACCAAAAAATATTTTTTTGCAGACATCACAACTTTTTGATATTCGGTTAAGTGGACAATATGATGGATTTGCAAATTATCATCAACCTTTGGTCGTACCAATGCCTATCAAACAATTTAGATTGAAACTTCTAGTTAACTCAAATGTGACTGAAGCGTCAGAAATCAACTGCGAATTATGTAAATGCCAATTTTAATTATTTTATTAACAAACTACATATTTAAATTTTTTTGTAGATTCAGCTAATTGGGTCGTTTTTCAACCAAATGTAATAATTGATGCTAAATTAGGCTGCCTTTGGTTCGTTGAACTTGTTCTAGAGCCGATCAAAAATCTAATGCAAGATAAAGCAAGACTTGTTGAATTTTTATTACAAAGACAAAATGGAAAGAAATGTTTGATGAAATACCTACAAGAAGAGCTTTTAATACCTACAGCAAATTTAAGCCTTGTTAATGGAGTTTTCGATAAAATGAATGAGAATTATGCAAGTTTTTTAAATGTTGAAGTACAAAGTCGAGTAAGTACTTACTTTATTTAAAATAAAATGCAAAACATTACATTTTTTCTGGATTTTAATTATATTTTCTAATTAGATGGCCCTTCCTACATCAGGAAAAATTGATAGAATTACAACAAAAGGAGTCATTCTTATTGATCAGCAAGATTTGTACACAAACATTTTCTCCAATTTTTCAAATATCAAAGAGATTACAGATCAATTTATCATCTTTGTTTTGACTGAATATATCAGGTCTTTAAGTCAATTCAATATTCAAGTTCAGCATTATATTTATGGAATGGTTATCAATGCGATGGTTAGACAAAAATCCTTTTATCAGCTTCATCAGTTTCTCCAGTGTTTTGTAGTCTCAGATTCGAAACATTTGGTAAGATTATTATAATTTAATTGTGCGAGCGAAGCGAGCCCTTCCTTTTCAACTGCTTCCACTTTGTCCGTCTGTCTGTCCAGAGGATTACTCGAAAACTACTGGACCTATCTTGACCAAATTTGGCATGAAGGACCCTTATAGGGTCTAGTTGTGCATGCTCAACAAAAAATTTCAAACTCAACTCCTTGGGGTTATTGGGACCCTTTAAGGGTTCCCCATCATGTTAATCAAATGGGAAAAATCCAAAATGAGGTTTAAGTGGCTATAGACTATAAGGGTAATCGATGACGGAGATTCCGAATTTGACATCCATTTAACTAGAAAATTGACCTTTGCCCCCAAAAAATTGGGTAACTTGAGACGTTTTCAACACTTTGCTCGCACAATTTATAATCAACTTCTACCTAGTGAGTTGATTAAAGCCTAGTATAATTTTCTACATCTGATGAGGATATTGAATTATTGATATTTTTTTCTTTGGTTAAATTTAGGCATGTCTATTGCTTTCACTGGAAGGAGTATATCCTGCATCATTACAATTAGCTCTTGACATGTTAAAAAGACTTTCTACAGCAAATGACTTAATAGTTGAAATCCTTTTAAGTAAGCAAAAGATAATCCCAGCATTAAGATTTCTACAATCCATCGGTCGATCGGATCAAGTTCCTGCTAGAAAATTTTTAGAAGCTGCAATGAAAACAGACGATAAGATAATCTTTTATTCAGTTTATAAATTTTTTGAAGAAAGAAATTTAAGATTGAGGGGAAAACCTTCTTTTGAGCCTAGTGATATGTGTGATAAGTTTATTTTACATTTTTCAACACTTTTTGACAGAAATTCTGCTTTCTCGAATATTTATGTTGATTCCTAAAATATTTTTTTTGTATTAATTTGCTTATTTATTTTGGATTTTCTATTAAATTTTTTTTTGCATTATGAATTTTATCGTTACCTAAATAATTTTTTGCGATATTCTGTTGCATTACCTAATGATATTATTTATTACAGTTTTTATTTTTGAACTTATTTATAGGTTGGTATTATAGGCAAGCTGTAATTTTATTTTATTTTTATCTAAATTAGTAGGTAGGTATTTATTCTCGCTTGCTTGTACTTCATTATTCATAACCTTACTTACATAACTATTTTTTTTTATCTCCGAGAAGTTTTACTTAAAATATTTAAGAAAGTTTATATTTTAAAAAGCTACCTATAATTTAAAAAAGTAAGTATAACATAACATTATGGTTACGGGTAAAAGTAACTATAAATAATATTTAATAATTAACAAAATCATATTGGAAAATTGGAAAACTCGATTTATAAGTTTTATAAATAGACTTATAATTTCATCAATTTCAGTTTGAAATATATGTAAGTTATAGGTAGAATTAAGATAATTTGTTTAGTAGAAAATGTGTAAGGAAAAGTATTTTATATCCTCAAATCTTTAGTCAGAGGTTTACTTGCGGTCTTTTGAAACTTATGGACCACCATGTTTTGAATTAGTTGTTATCTATTGCACAAAACAATATTTTTAAAGAGAGTTATTGTAGGTATTTTTAATAAATACCTAGGTATAAAAGTTACAGGTAAAAGTAACAATGCATATTATGGCTATAAACTGTATTAACTGTATGGACCACCAGAAATGAATTAAGTTAGAGTCAATTAAGATAATTAAAATTGATTTTAGTGTAAGAAAAGTATTTTTAGTTGTTATATGCAGGTCTTTTTATTCATGTTGTTTTCTTTTTCTACTTTAGATCTAAACTTTTTTTTAGAAGAATATTAGAAGAATAAATATATTTATTCGATTCGAGATTATTTATAACGATAAAAAACAATTATCAAAGAAATAGAGTATTATAGAGTAATACATAAAATATCGGTAGCAAAACCGATCTAAATTATTTCTCTCCGTATTCAAGTATTTATTACTATGTGTTAAATATCCCATTTACTCTCACTACCACTGGTACATAGTTACATAGTATCAGTAATACTAGTGCTATGTACATATTATATTTAAATGTAAATCAAATCATGAATAATTTTTCAATTTATAAAATGTACCTACTCGTATTTCGTAGAATTTCACTAAAAATTTCATAATGTTTTTAACTACATATTATAATTTTGTTCAAAAGGCATTGAAAGTCAAATAAATATGTAGGGTACTTGCGAATACGATTAGTACCCTACATACTTAAGGTATATCTCTATAATTATCCCAATTTATTTGCATAGACTCATTCTCATTTATTAAAAAGTGCAATAATTTTTGCAATAATATCTCTAGAGAGAGATAAGAATTCATAATCAAAATGTTTCTTGGGAAATAATTTCTACTTTGATTTTTGGTTGGGTAATTTGTAAACTAAAAAAAGTCTGTCTCATTTACAATTTGTGGCGTTTATTTTTCAATAAATTCATAAATTCATTCTAAAAAATACAGAGTTATTAGGTAGGTAGGTACTGGTTAAACGATAGGTTGGTAAATATGAAAAAATCCGAGTCTCAAAATGTCGAGAAAAAAGTTCGAGAGAAAAAGAAAAAGTCGGTTCGGCAATGTGTCCAAAAGGAACCACTTGAGTCAGGTATGGACCAGGTTGAGCCAAAGGTGACGAAAAAGAAAAAACATAGTGGACATCATCGTCACAAGGAGAGCAGTTCAACTCTTAGAAAGAGTTCTAAAGCTGGTAAGGGATTCAAATCTCGAAAGAGTATTCTTATCTCAATTTGAAATCCTAGTTTTCGTTCATTACCTACATAAGAAATCTAGGATTAAGAAATCTAGGATTTTAAAGGTCAAATTGAGATAAGAATATCATGATCAGCCAAATTCAAAAACCTTTCGTATGTAGTAGAAGCAATAACTAGGATTTTTAATTTGAAATCCTGCTGGTTTTGACTGCTGAAGAATTCGTAAATTATGAAATTTCCAATTTTAGCCGAGAAAATCAAAGAAAACCTGGCTGGGTTCAATGATAAATTTGGGTCTGGTCCAGTTCAGCTTGGAGATTGTATTAGGGAAATCCCGCTTCGTGGTTTCCGGTCCGATCCGAACACTCCGTTACCTTTGGGGAAAAAATTTGAGCTCAAGGAAATCATCGACGGGGACCAACCTGACCAACGGAAATGCAATTCTGTGGAGGATTTCAACATTCAAGTACCTACTTTATACCATGAGTTTTCTTTAGAGAACCCGATAAATAATAATCTACTTAATATATCAATAGTAGGGGTATATTAGGGACAGTTTGTAAATGTTTTTGATATTATATTTTCGGATTATAATGGGCTTTCAGGCCTTTATATGAGATCTGACCCTGAAAACAGAATTGTCCTTTTTGACCTGAAATTTGTTTGAGAATATCTTGGCTATCTTTCCATATATAGATCCAAAAATTTCAAATTAAAACAGGCTCACCAAACTTCATAAATGTTCTGAACTATTCCCTTAATTTATCTACTCCTTAACTCCTAATTACTATATGCTGGATCAGGAATTAATTTTTTTCTGGGTATTTTTAATATCACAATTACTTTAAAAGGTCAATACCTATCCGGATTTGATGAAACGTGAAGGTTGTCGTCGTCGAGTTCACCATGGTCAACCCAAAGGTCACGTGAAGGTCGAAATGACCGAGCGAATGAAGGCAGCCTATGACACCATGGCAGATATAGAATCACGCCGATTCTCATTCTACGATGCTATCATTAAAAAGGGTATCGTTCTTGAGAGGTAGGTCTTGAAAGTTTATTAAAAAATTTCAAATTTTTCAAAAATTTTTTGTAAAAATTCAGTATCGAGCAGCCAAAAGCAGGTGAACCAGAATCCTTCGTAGTGGCCGAAGAAAAGCAATTGAAGGACGGGTTGGACTATGGTCGAGTAGTTTACAAGACCAAAAATTCCTACACTGGAAATCTCAAAGCCTGGTATTTTCATGGGCCTGGTCGATACACATGGACTGATGGAACCTCATACCAAGTAAAGATTATCCTAATTTATGAAAATAGTAGTTTCAGGACCTTTTTAGAGGTCCAATCTCAGATTTGACCTCGTTTTTGCAAAGTCTTTTCGGACTTTATTTTTGATTTTTAGGGTCTTTTCGGGACTTTTTTGACATTTTTTTTGTTTTTTAGGGTAATTTTCGTGATGGTGAAATGGACGGTGAGGGAGTTTTGCTTTGGCCAGATGGATCTTTGTATGAGGGCGAATTTTTCGACGGACTTCGATCCGGTTGGGGTGTTCTCAGCCTTTCAGATAAAAAAACTTTTGCGGGCGAATGGGAAAACGGCGTTCCTCATGGTAAACCTCTTAATTTTTTAAGGATATTTTTTGGGTTATATTGTTACTCGTATAATGGGCTTTCTGGTCTTTATATGGGATATTACATGCATAGGCCTGAAAACCGAAAAGATCCTTTTCGAAAAGTATTTTGAAAATTTGCGATCTTATTCTTAGAAATAGCAAATTTTGACTTGGCCTTTTGTCGAACTTTTACAAATATCCGTATGTACTACTTAAGGATACATTTTATGTAATTTTCATGTAATTCTGGCCACAATCTTGTATTTGAGAACTGAAATAAGTACAGATAAATCTTAATAAATCATTTTTAAAAATAATTTTAGGCAAAGGAAAACTCTGGTATGATGGTTCTGAAGCCTCTATTGATTACTATGATGGTGATTGGTAAGAAAATTATATGAGCTCTATCGAGTTGCTCTATCTGTATTATATATGCATTTTTATAAGTATCTAAATGAAATATACATTTTTAGGGTCAATGGAGTGCAAGAAGGTTATGGTACAAGGCAGTATTCGAATGGGGATCGCTACATGGGTCATTGGAAGGAAGGCCAACGAAGTGGACATGGAACATTCGTCTGGTTCTTAGATAGACAGGTACAATCGCTAAAATTTCGCAAATTTTTTCAAAATTTTCGAATTTTACACTTTTTAATAGGTATACAAAGGTGATTGGAAGAACGGAGTTCCTCATGTATGCTCGCATTGTCTACTTATTTGCAAAAATTCCGAATAATTTTCTTGAAATTTTTATAAATTTTTGTACCTAATTCGTTTCAGGGACAAGGTGAACATATTTGGTATTTGCCAAGGACCGAAAATAGTTTATTTCCAACAAGGCATATCTACATTGTAAGCTAAGCTAGATAATTCTACAATATTTTAACGAGTACACCCTACAGCTAGATTTCCATATAAAGTAAATCTTGACAATTTGTAAATTTTTAATAATTTTGCGTAATTCAGGGCCAATGGCACGATGGTATGCGACATGGTATTGGCCGAATGATTTATTCTTGTGGATCACTTTATGAAGGGTACTTTTTATGAAACATTTTTGAAATCCTGATTCCTCCTCCTGAACTGGTTGTTATTTTAACCTGAAATTTTGAGAATATCTTGGCTCTCTAGTATCTTATGTAGATATAAAAATTTGAGGTCAAAAGGTCAAAATATCAAATGCTTAAAGTTGACAACAGGCTTTTCAAACAATAGAAACCTAAGATTTTTTGAACTTTGCATCATTTTATTTGAAATTTTAGGCATTGGGAAAATGGCATGAGGCATGAAAAGGGACTCTATGTTAATTCATCAGGAGATGTTCTCATTGGTAAAAAATCATTTGAATATTATATAACCGAAAAATTAACCTAACCCAGGTTAAATATAACCTTTTTAAGATAACTATTTTCAAAATTTTTCAAAATTTTTTAAATTTTTTAATGATTCTTAGGCATTTTTCGAGCTGGCTCGATCTCAGGCGGTGTAGACGTCCCGCTCCATTCGCCCACTTATGAGTGCGATTTCAAAGGGGCCTGTATGGCCCTTGGTGAGAAATTCGGCGTTGAGGATTTCATTGCTGGAGAGAACGAATTATTGACATTTATCACCCTCAAATACATCAAAAAAATTCGAACTCTTTACAAAAAAGCTGGTAATATTAAATATGTTATATACCTTAATGGTCCTTAGATCAAGATTTTGATACCTTTTGACACTTGGCAGGTGACCTGGGATACTGGTGGGGCGACAATGGTCATTTCCCCCTGTGGTCCAAGAAAAATATACCGTTGAATCCGAGCGCTTTTGCACCCAAGTACACAATTTTATTGTCCAAATTTTTCTGATTTTTTAAAGAATATTTTTGGCCTTTGAGCCTTTGCATTAAACTGGTATTCAAATTCAAAGGCCCATTATAACCCGAAGATATCCTTTCAATTTTTATTTTAGGGGCCGTCATTGTGGACCAGTTGAAGATAATTATAGGAAGGCTCCTTCCCCAGATGGAGTTTACCCTTTGATCCGCCTTGGCATATGGCTACTTATAAGGGACTGTACTGGACTGGATGAAGACGTCGCCATTTCACATTATGACGATATTTTCAGTTAATTATTCTATAAATTGTGCAAAAATTTGCAAAAATTTTCATTAATTTTTACTCTTTATTCCAGATTTGATGCCTTCGATCTCGTTCCAAACTTGGCATAATCCTTTTGAACCTGTTTTCTTATGGCAGGTTAGCCAGAAATTCTAATTTTCTGATTACTTTCTGCGAATGAAATATCTTAAAAATAGGCTCGATTTTGGCTAATACGAGTATTATTGTAAAAATGAGGATTATTATTTAGTTTTCAGAGCTGAATATCTATATAGTATTGTGTCAAAGAAGTCGATTTTAACTTTGATTTTTTATCAGTTCCTCCAATGCCTTGTAGCGATTGCAAGTGTCTTTTATATCGAAATACCAATGAAGAAAAAAAATCAAGAATTTCCTGAAGCAGGTGCTGAAGGATCTAAAGAAGAATGTGAAGGTTTGTTTAAGTTACAAACCTAAGCTAAAGGATAAGATAAGATCTATCCGTAATACCTTATGATTTTGACCTAAATTATAATTTTTGAAATTTGTAAAAATAGAGTTGATTAAAAGTGGTAACATGCATTCTAAGAAGCCCATGGCAGATAAACCAAATTTGATGGAAAAAGCTGAGAATGAAGCCGTCCAGAAGAATGACGTTTTGAACAAAAAAATGGCCAAATTATCTGCTGGATCTAAAACGACGATGCAACAATCGAAACAATTTGAAGTTAATGATTCGAAAACTTCAGTTAGATCAGAAGCAAATTCCACAAGTTCGAAAATGAGTTCGGCGAATGAGTATAATCCAAAGAAAGGCAAAATACCTATTTATTTATTCATAAATGTAAATTTTTCAAGAGGTCAATTTGATCACACTTTTTAGGGATTTTTAGGGTCATGTCATTTGTTTTAAAATTTTAAAATTATTTTCAGAAAAAGTACATCAAAGTCATCGAAAGATTCAGAAATGTTTCACAATTTCTGGCCGAAAATCTGAGACGATGTCATTCAGTGCTGCTTATGAAAAACTGCTCCTTGAGGTCATGTTCCCTTGGATGGAAAGAGACCCAGGTACTTGGCCAAATAATTTTACAAAAATTGAATTATTTAACAATGTATCAATTTTAAGGTCTCAATTTGCCAACAATTCCAAAACCATTACCACCACTCCCAGACTTGTTCAATTCTTTCATTTCGAACAATGCTCAAGATGAGACTCTTCAGATTTCCGAGGTTTTGTGTCACATTATGCCATCACAAGATGATCAAGATCCATCTGCTTCCAGTTCCAAAACCTCGGTGAGATCTTCAAGACCTGAAAGTCGTGATGCTGGTAAAAGTGAGAGTCAATCAAGACCTCAAAGTCGTGCTCAATCTTCAGAATCTGGACGAAGTAATGCTTCAGAAAGTTCACAAGCTTCACAGGCTTCAGTTTCATCAGTTCGTGATAGTAATTTGACGATTATGGGACTGAAGATTGGTCATATTTCAAAAGAAAGGAGAAATTCTTTCCTTTCAGGTAAAAATATTCTAAATAAATTCAGAACTTTAGGTAGATCTCTAGGTACAATAACTTTGAATCATTTTGAACTTTTTCAGATTTCAAAGATCTTGTCGATAACGAAAAGAAACACCCGGGTCAAAATGAACATGTTGATGGTGACAGTCACAGTGATTTTGACGAAGAACAGATTGTCCTTGATAGTACACCTTTTGGTGAAGAAGATTTGATTTCTGAACCATTTCTTTGGAAGCAAGATTTGAAATGCCAATTGGTCAAGTATGCAATGTTTTATATTTTCTTAAATTTCAAAAACTGATCTTATTATACTAATTGTAAGTACTTTAATAATTTATAAATTTAATAGGAGAGATATGGAGGCCTTTAATAACTTGACCCCTGATGATATCACCGAGGTTGTGCAACATTTGTATCCTAAACTTTGTCGAAAATTCTCCGATTTTAAGGTACCCTACAATATATAACTACTAATAAATCCTGATTTTTATGACTACCTAATTTTTACCAGATTCTATTCTGTGATTGGATTTGGATTCTGTCACTTTGTGCAAAAGTGAGCACAGAGAGAGAATTCTCAAATTCGGTTCGGAAATTAATGAAATATGAAAAGTCAATTCTGGAAAAAGGTGATGAAAAATCTAAACTAGATGAGAAACGAAATTGTGATTCTTATTTCCCTAAAAATGTATTCCCTGGAAATCGAGGTACTAAGCCAAATGTTTTAACTGCTGCTGCTGCCTACATGAACACTAGGAAATTGGAGATAAATCGAGTCAAATTACAACTTTTTTAAAATCTTACTAATTAGGTATAAAATAAAAATGATTAGATAATTTATATCTGATCTTATCTGACTGTAATGTAATTGTAATACAATTCAAAGAGATAATTTTATTCTAAAATCCTGTAGCATTCACAAATCAAGCAAACTA
>JAQIXA010004038.1:0-12331 GCA_034699045.1 Nanhermannia cf. coronata Gr-Ori-00579 | reverse complement strand
TCCAAGTAATTCATCAGCAGTCCCTCCAACGAAAACAACAACTGTTATTAGAAAAGTCACTACAAGTACTCATTCAACAGCAACTGCACCGACAAAAGCTGCGCCAACCAAAAAGCCCGTCACTGAATCGTCGTCGACAACAAATGGAATCAACTAGATAATATTACAATTGCTTCATCAACATTGACAATATAAAATCAAGAGGGTGCCTTAATCGTAACGTAACTACTAAATTAAATATATTATTAATCTTTGAATTTTATTCAGTACTTAAAATGAATTTTGTATATCTCAATCTCTCACTTGGTTCTCACACAAAATTATTTATTTTTGCAATTAAGTAACCTAACATTTGGTCTCAATTTCATAAGCCTACAGGTATATCAATATCTATTTAATTTCTAATTTTATGCATAGATACTTACCTAATAATAATGTGAAATATCGCAAGACCAAAGATGAGCAGATAATTTTTATTACTGCTCAATCTAAATTTTTTCGATGTATATAATAGTAGTAGTATCTATTGTAAAAAACCTGAATATAAGTCAAAGTTTAATAATGATTTAAATAATACATTTGCCTTACTTATTGTAATTATTATTATCTTTCTATTAAATGAAAAAAAATATTTATCTTAATTCTTAATTACCTAAATCTTAAAAGGTAGATAGTTAATATAAAATGCCTAAAATGTACCCTACTTAAAAAAAATTGAAAAACGTTTTTAATAAATTTATAAAAATGTAATGGATAGGAAAAATATTTGAAAATTATAAATACATAAATGCTAATTATTACAACTTTAAATTTTAATAAAATTTTTTTTACCCTATAGGGTACCCTATTCCACGCACTTACTTAAGTCAAGTGTATTAAAAAAGAGTAAAATTTTTTATTGTTTATATTTTGAGGCTTTTAGTCCTTGCAGTAGATTACTTACAAGCAGTTATATTTTGGATAGGTATCTTAAATACTACCTAGGCGTTTATTGTAATGTAGTAAGAAATAATAATCTTATCTTGAAGAATTATTTTTATTCGAACTCTAGCTAGGTATATGTATCAAAATCATAGGTTGTATTTATTTAGGTTTTGTAAATGCCTATACCTATCACTAGTAATTAGTAATAAGGCACTCTAAACTAAAGAATTAGGTAGTTAGAAAAAAAACTCTTTTTATTACGGATAGATTGATTATATGACTTATGTATTGCGTTTAGAAATTAGATTAGGATTATGTTCCATTAGAGGATGATAATTCTTTAAGTAGGCAATACAGTATAGTATTATTATAAAATAAATACTATAATTAAGTCTAGGTATATCAAAATGAAATGAACGATGGACATTACCATTTAATTAAGTTAGGTTAAGGTTAGATCCCAAATTGGAAAAGGTAAGTATTAAGTATAGGTATGCTCTAATATTACGAGATACATAAAATACAATCTATTCATACAGCTCTGAAAACCGAATTTTTGACTCAGTTTTACAAATAGGTATTACATTAAAAATTGAGGACAGGATTTTGTATTCCAGATAGATTTGAAATGAATGGGAATATAGGTATAGGTAGGTCATATAAAATAGGTAACTACAATTCAAGAAAAATATAAATAGTATACATATGTACCCTTATTAATATTAATAACTAGAGCTTATAGAAAAGTTGGACGAGTTTTTGATTTTTGATTTTTGATATTTTATAGCTTATTATAATGATAATTAAATCTTTTTTAATCACAATACGGAATACCTTGAATTTTTAATATAGAAAAAGTATTTTATAACAATAATTGGTATAAGATTACGATTACTAATTAAAACTAAAATACCGAGTGTCGTTTGCTTTTGATTAGTTGCACGATAATAAATATGTAATAAGTAGATGTAAGTACAGATATATTAAGTATTTTTGGTAAATTTTTGCATTTTCGATCGTATCGTGTTAAGTGTTAACCCTAAATCTTCAAAAACCAAAATTTCCAATCCCCTATCCAAAATCTCCAATGCCCAAAATCTCCATTAAATAGGTATCTCTAATTCCTAAATATTTGTATTTTTATAGTAGGTGTAGTAGGTTAGTTGATAGTGCTAAAATAATTTTATGTCTGGTATAATTCTATAAAATAAATCAATACAAAACTTCAAAACACAAAATTTATTTTATAGAATTATACCAGATATAAAATTATTTTAGCACTATCAACTACTTAACCCACTACCTACTATAAAAATACAAAATATTTAGGAATTAGAGATATTTAATGGAGATTTAGGAAGTTGGAAATTGGAGATTTTGGTTTTTGGAGATTTTTAGGGTGTAAATCTTAATTGATTTACACCCTAAATCAATATAATTCGAGTTTAAGGAGTTTTAGTTCGCGACGATTATTCATATAAAAAAGTAAAAAAAAAAAAATTATCATTATTGAATAAGATATTCTTCATTTGAATTAGTAATATTATTATTACTATTAATATCGTCATTGGTAGAATTAGCGGCATTGTTTGTTGCAGTAGGTTCTTGCTCTTGCTGGGTTCTTGTAGTCTCGACAAGGTTTTCAACTTCATTTTCTTCCAAATTTAAAATTCGAAGTGGAATTTCGTCAGACTGTAAGTTTAAGTAAGTTTAATTATTTTTAATTCACTAGTAGTAAATAAATATTCGATAATTATGTAGTGTTTTTACATCAGTGTCAGTTAAATCATCATCATCTGGATCTGATTCGATTTCACATGAAACATTCGGGGTTTTAGGAACATCTGCAAATCTTGAAGGAGAATCAGCCTCGATTTCGGAATTTTCCGTTTTGTGTAAAACATCTTCATTTAATTCAACAGCTACTATGCTACCGCTACACGCATCTTCTGATCCTAAACCACTTGGTAATTTTGATCCTTTTTTTAGAGTTTTTATTCGCTCTTTTAATTCTGCAACTTGTCTAAAAAATTAAGTGTAAATGTGAAATCCTACTAAAAAACTTATTAGGTACATAAGGTTCTTTATTTTTAGTATCAGTAATTCAGTATGCAGGTGTAGGTACTTACCCAGATTGCTTTTTAGAAAGATTGATTAATTCTCCTATGTACCATTGCTGATCTTTGCATTTCTTTACATTTGAAAGTTAGATATTTTAGATTAAATCTACAAACAAATACAAATATGTACATAAATTATCAAGATATTTTCTCACTTGAAAATAAGTAGGAGCTCGAACATCAAATCTAAAAAGTGATAAAATATTTAATTTAATAACTTTATTATTAAGTAGGTAGTTTAGAATATTCACCTTAATTTAATTGTATCTTGAATTGGATCTAAAAATCCTTCAGATTCCAAAAGATCAAGTCTAAAAAACCGATTATATCCCCAACACTCGGAAACTTCAAAATCAGAAGCAAATTCTCTAACCATATTTTTTGATGGATCATTTCCACTTCCACCTTGCCAAATCATTTCAATTCTATATTCATATCTAAATAATCATATATTCATTTATTAGTATTTTGGAAAGTATATTTTTGGAAAAATAAATATATTTTTACTTGGCAGTTCCTGGTGGACCTGAGTATAAAATAAATAAATAAATTGTTAATGAATACCTACGTAGTTGTTTAAAATAAATAAAAGTATTACCAGTTGTAAGTTCGAGAAACACAGATAGATATGTACCCCTTACCTATAAATTTGAATAATGGATTGTTAATTAGAATATAACTTTAAAATTTCTTAAAATAGAATCTTTTAATTTATATATACCACTCCATTCCTGTCAATGAGAGATTTAAAATTTACACATTTGTATTTGTAGCATATAATTTATAAAGTATAAATACATACCCATCGGGGTAGACTTTAAGCCGCCAATCTTGACCATTGGAATGAATGCGTTCAGAATAAAAAGGATCAGCCTTAGCTCTCAATTCACTGAATTTTGTGACCGTAAATGTGTGATGCTCATAAAAAGGTACCAGTTCACTTAATTAAGAAAAAAGAAAAGATTTAGAAAATGGATTCACGTTTATAGGTAAAAAACCTTTGAAAGTCTGCCGAAACTGGAGCTAATGAAAAGTTTGACTTATTGATTGCATCTTGAATTTTCTTTTGAATTTTTCCACAATTCTTGATGAGTTCACTTTTTGCCCCTGATGACATTTGACATTCAATCTAGTAAGATTATTAGTTATTTATAAATAAAGCATTATAAAGTAGATACTTAATTGTTAAACAAAAAGAGAGGTGATTAATTTACCTCTCTGAGTAGTTGTTCCATTTCTTCTGATTTCCTATTTAAATGGCCCTTTTGATTAACCAATGTCATGAGCTTATTTTTGAGTAGATTGTCAAGTCTAAAATATAAAAATTATAAAAGGATTAAAGGATTTATATTTAGAAAGTAATTTAGGTAGTATATACTAAATTAACCTTGCAATCATCAATTCAACAGCATTTCTCATCTCCCTGACCTTTTGATCTTTTGCTGTCCGAATAAACTTCAAAAAGAAATATTAAATAAAATAATGCAAAACTTCCAATAAAAGTTTTACACTTAATTACCTCAATATTTTTTTCAATATCTTGTACATGACTTATTATTTCTAAAAATTTTCTTCTCAATCGAGCAACATGTTCTTTTATTTGTTGACAATGTTGAATGTATATTTCATCCAGTGGTTTGAAAACATGTCCAGTATGTGAAGAACTCCATAGTGCACATTCATGACAAATACAACATTTACAAGAACTACAGTAGACAGACAATTCCTCTCGAATATGTGTCGAACACTTTTCAGTCTCCGGTTCAGCATCAATTAGGGATAATGTTGAGCTTCTTTTATTATTAGTTGGTTGGTGTTGTAAAGTGTCCAGTTGTTGTGTCACTTCTTCTGCCTATAAAATAAAAAATAAATGATTTTAAAAATACCATCATATCATGAACAATAATCATTATATATTATCATTCTCATGGTTAACAGTCAATTCATGAACTTACCCATCTACAATTAACAATTTCATGGACATGAAGAGTTGATCGGCAATCTTAAGTGAGTAAAAAGGATACAGTTAATTAAATATTTTCAAAATAAATTGTGATAATTACGTGGGCACTGTGGACGCATCTCAGTTAGCCATCTTCGAATGCACAGAAAACAACAGAGTTTGGAACAATGTGGACACATGTGAGCATCTCTAAAAAATGAAAAAAAAAGATCATTATTTCTTATTTCTTTAATCCCCATTAAACCTATCTAAAAAACTTAAAGTGTATAATTATTCAAAAAGAGTACAAAGTAATTAAATACCTCAATTTTTCCATACAAATGAAGCATCGGAATATTTCGGCCAAACTCTGTAAAATATAAAAATCATAAAAGATATCTAGTTGTCAATATGTCAATTTTGACAAAGTCAAAGTCAATGACCTTGTACCTTTACAAATTTAGGGCAAATGGTCTCTTAGTAAGAAAATGTACTTACCTCCATGGGCTTTTCAACACTCATTTTTGCTTCAGTTTAGGATGTAAAAAAACTGGAAATTTTGGAATTTTTAATGGTTTTTGGTTATTTTTGGTGATTTCTTAAAGAAAATAGAAAATCATTAAAATAATGAGATCAGCAGAAATCTTAAAAAAGTTGGTCAATTTAAGTAGGGAAATATGTAGTAGAAAAAATCACAATTACAATTACACAATTACTTACAATTAGTTTTAGGTACAACAATAAATAGTAAGTCAATTAAAAATAATTGACCTGCTGTACCAAATACCCAAAATAAAAATAAATTGCAAATTGTGAAAAATCCAAAAACCTAATAATTTTACTTTCAAATAAATATTTTTCTTGATATTCGGTATAATGCACAAAAGGGGGCCTATATATGCTGAAACTGAAATCAATACTTTTTTCTAAAATCGTTTTTAGTTTTTCTAAAAAAGCTTTTCATCAGATTTCTGATCAGAAAGAAAGTTTTTATTTATACAATTCTATAAATTCAGCTCTGATATACCAAATTTTTACTTATGTTACTTGTTAACTAGGTACTAAACTGTTCTGTCCCCCAGGCATTGTTAATCATTATTATGGATGAATCTAGAAATCTTACTTCAATTACTTTTGGTATTAAAGGTACATTTTATTTATTTATACACTAAAATTAACTTTTTAGCAATTCAATATTTTCAGCATTCGATTACAATTACAATTACTACACTATCGATTACATAAATTTTTGTTGAATTAAAATGATGTACAAGACTTGAATTTGAGGTATTCACATTAGTTGATGGACAAATAGGTAAAAATAGCTTAATTGTTTCTGTTTCTATTAAAAAGTAATCGAACTGAATTGAATGCTAGTTGGAGAAAAACGACGAAAAATCGTGCCGCCGTAATGAGTATAAAGGAGATGACCAGATTGTTGAGAATTACTAAAAAAAATCCAGCATTGTCAAAATAATCTTGTATGATTTTCCGAGCTCGAACTTTGGGTTCAGGTCTGCCCAAAAGTTTATCAAGAAAGCTTGGATGCTGAGGAATATTGTCCAGTTCATCGATTTGACTTATGCAACACAGTACGATGCTCAGATACACAGCACTCGCCACCAGCATAAAGATAAAATCAACCATAAGCCGACACTAAAAATAAAAATGTTTCACTTTCAACATTGATTCAAATGGATTGGATTGGAAATTCAGCTTTGAAAAATAAGATTTTTACATAAATTTTGAAAAGTATATCTACATAGTAGGTACCTACTGACAAAATGCAAGATTGAGTTCAAGTTCAAACTTTGGGTTTTCCGAGTTAAATTAAATAGGTAAGTGAATAGTGAATAGAATAGAATAGAATATTAGAAATTTAATTAATAAATTGGTATCTAATCTTAAGTAGGTTATCTACTGACTGAATAATCATATAAGATATTTTACTTATTTTATAGTCAAAGTCATTAATGTCTATCTTACAAGGATGGATTTAAGGGAGCGATCATTTTTACTGCTGGGGTCGTTTTCATAGTCATTTCCCATGATGATATACTCAAACAGGATAATAGACGAGATTACAATGAAGCAGATGTCGAAATAGAAGCGGAGATTTGGAGTAGACTCGAAGATAGGATGGCTTATCTCCAGTATGATCTGTATCATCGTCATAATGGCACTTGTCTTGACGATCAAGAGTATTTCGCTTTCCTAAAAATAAAAGCACAACTTAAACAAGAAATCTTGTGAAATTGATAATTATGTGTATTATTTATATTCTTTTGTACCATGTTCTTATTTCGGTTCATTTTTGTCTCAAATCTCAAATGATGGTCTTGACCCTAAAATGTCTCAAATGACCTAGAATTTACTCTTCAAAGTGATTTGAAGTATCGTAATTCAGAATCTGAATCTGAATTCAAAGGAATTTAAAAAATTGGTAATTATGGTGATTTTATCAATTTTATGCTATGAAAAGGTTGCTCAATCCTGCTGAACGTATAAAAGTTGTCATTTTTAATTTTGATATCGGTCCCAAAATTGCAATTTTCGGACCGAGATTTTCGGAACGTTCATAAATTATGTCACATTTTTTTAGAATTTTAGAATTTTTTTGGTATTTATTACTTCATTAAATCCAAAATTGGGACTAGTCTAGTCCACCGGATTATTTACTTCAATACTACCTATTTACTATTTACCCGCTTATTTACTTCATTACTGCTCTATTAACCATTCATTACCTATTTTAGGTATGTATTGTGTAATCTAAAAAGTAGTATGTATTAGAGTATTTTTGTATTTAGCTAATTTAGCTACCCTTTAACTCGGGTGGTTAAATGGTTTTATGACTAATGATTTTTAACTCAATTCTGAAAACCCTAATTTGATTGAACTGAAAATATTGAAAATCTCTAGATAAAATTAAAAAAAATCATCAAGTACCTACCTAAAATCCAAAATATTAATTACCTACCTATTATTGCAAAAATGTTGCAAAAATGAGAAACACAAAAAGTGAAAGTAGCTTTCTCCATTTAACAGAAATAACCATGTTTATTTAATTGCTTATAATGTAATTAAAATTTCTAAGCACATTTATACATAATGCTTTGTGAAGAATGGGTCAGCTGAGTTCATATTGGTTCAAACCAAAAATCGAAGGGTACCTCCATATCCGTATTATGTAGTATAAGAAAAGATCAGGGTATGCCTGTAAATTAGGTAATAAATAAGTACTCTACATATACCTAAGGTACTTATTATTTTTTTAATACTTACTTACATTGTATGTACATATTATGATACTCAAATTTCGTCTAAAACAAAAGCATTTTATTTTATTTTATTGATACTCATCAAACTAGACATTGAATTGTATTTTTTATACTTATAAGGTAAGAATAATAGTAATAATATGTAAAATAATAATTGTATTTCGTTATATTAGTTATATTAGATATAATTAATAATAGGTAGATATTTGTATTACATGTATCGTGTTAAGTAGTACACATTTTATACTTCTATTTATACGATGATAATAATAAGAATAATTTTATTAATTATAGAAGTTCAATAATACTAACATTAACATTCATTATACGATTATTGTAGTATAAATTTCAGAGAGTATGTTATTCAAAATAATGATTAGTGTTTAATATATAACTAATAATATCTATTTTATTTTTTAAGGGAGTTACGTTGCGATTTTGGGTTGGGGAAATTTTTTTTTTATAAAAATTTTCTCTGGATTCGTTAAAATTTTTGTTTTTAAAAAATCAAATATAGGTAATTTTAGTACTCGTACTCGTATTATATATTTTTGTTTTATTTTATAAATTGTTATTTTACTTAGGATTAGATTGGAAGGTGACATATATAGTACTAGTAGTAAGATTTGTTATTTTTATACTTAAGATTATAAACATTACATCAATTTTATAACTATAGTAGTAGTACTTAATACATTATAAATTATAATTAACAATACTGAAAAAAAAAACAATTTAGTTCAAAATGAGCCTTACAATTTATCAGTACACATTCAATGCAATTACTAGTAGTTGTAGTAGAAGAGAGCTTGTCTTTGAAATAAAAATAGTACAATTTATTCAAGTCAAATGAAAGTCAGGGGGAAAGTGAAAGCAGACTTTCTCCATTTTTAAAAATATTCTGTAAATAAAAGATAGGCATTTTCCAACACAAAAAAAGCCTCAAATTCTTCAAGTGTTGAACCATGGAATGTCTTTCACTTAAATTTTTTTAAACTTAATCAAGACAGGGTATACATACATAAAAATGTAAGCTTTTTAAGTAGATATTGTATTACAGTAATTATTGTACCTACCGGTACATTATAGTCTAATTATAAAATAATTCAGCTGTGAAATCCTCAAAACTGCTTAACTTCACTTGGGTAAAATTGAGGCCAATTTGTTTTTTCACAACTGAATTTGAATAAAATTCTATAAGAAAAACCATAAAAGAGAAATTTGTATATCAATTTGGCAAGTATATATATGTATAGGTATAGGTATTTCTTATTTATGGCTTATATTCTTAAAACTAATTAAAATCTATTCACTTTCAATACAAAAAAAAAAGAATTATTTAACTGAATTATAGGTACTAATAGAAATACTGTACTAGTCACCTTATCATATTATAAAAATCTCGAATTGTGAGAAAAGTTATTTTAGATTTAGGTCTAGGTAAAAAATAATAGGTATAAGATACCTATAACTTTGAATGACCACAAAAAAGTTACTAGAAAAACTTATCGATAGAATACACTTTTAAAAATGACTGGCACAAATATGACTAGCACTCATTAAAGAGATTACGAAAATGGATTTATTTAACTATTCGTAGTATTATTATTTATTATATTTATTTAATACACACAGTAATAGTACCTAAATATTTTTAAATGATTTTGATTTCTCCACTGTTTTTTTGATATTTTTTCAGTAGTACAGTGCGGGTAATTGATGGGACTTTATGATTATTTTTATAGTTATAATTATATTCATTATAGGCGGGCGGTGATTTTATTATCTAGTTATTTTAATTATTATTATATTATACCACTAACTAATAAGATATATTATTTTTATTTTTATAGTAGGTATAGTATAGGGATTTGAATTATTTCACTTCACCCCTAATTCTGAATAGAAAAGTTAATAAGTGTCCAGTCCAGAATTTGTGGTTTTTCGATTGGGTTGAGTTTGAAAGTAGTGTAAAATAGTAAGCATTAGAACATACAGAATATTTTTTTTACTTAAATCTTTAAATATACCCTACTTATAGCAAGGTATCTACCTAATATTAAGTATTATTATTTATTTATATATTATGTATGTATTTACTTTAGTACGAGTCGTCGAATGATGATATACTACTCATTTCATTTTTTTTTAAATTTAGTAAATAAATATAAAAAGTGAACAATAATAATAGTATAATTTAGTACCAAGTATATTATGTATGTAGTAAAATGGGAAATTGGCAGCAATTCACTTATCTCTATCATTAGAAAAACACAATCGTCGAATGTCACCTACTAATTACTTAATTAGATAAATAGTTTTCAATTTCCATTTGTAGAGCGATTTGCGAGAGGTGAATTCGAACCCTTGGCATTCGAATCTAGATCTGCTCCATAGATTTTTCCAGCCTTCCTGGCCATGCTGTAAAAGTATAAAGAAATTCATTTATGATTATGATTCAAATCTTTAAAATTTATTTTATTAAAATTTAGTGGTAATTTTAGTTTTACCTGCTGAGTAGCTCTAGTGAATCTTTATGTGCTGAGCGAAGTGAGAGAGCCCACTCGTTTAGCCCAATTTCGTCCTAAAATTCAAAATCAGATCAAATCAAATCAAGGTTCAATTGTATTGTTCAAATCTTAAGTACCTACCGGCCTAATAGGGTTTTTATTTCCTTGCAAAAACCTTAACTTTGGCCTCATTTGAATAAATACTTTATAACATACCTAACTCAATAATAAAGTATCCTACATTTTTTGAAAACCCAAACTTTGGCCTCATACAACTAAATATACTCCAAATTGCATTCATTTAATTCATCTTTGAAAAACCCGAATTTGAACTCAAATGTACAGTATTTAGTAGTAAAATTAAGACAAATATCCTGACAGTATTTGAACTAATTTTTAAAAAAATGCAAATAATTTTCATAACCAAAAAGTGAACTAAATCAGGAAAAATGGTTATATTTTTGATTAAAAAAATTAACTTGTACCTACTAAATTTCCTCCTTTGTGTCATTAACTGGACTTTTAGAATTGTAAAAATAAGTAAATAATTTGAATAAAAATGGCTTACGGAGTTAGTAAGGACAATCCTGCCATCCTTAGTTTTGATCACAATAGATTGCTCGTTCTTAAAAAGACTTAGATCTGGAGAGACTTCCTCGATACAATCCATGAATATCAATTCTGGTTTTGTACTACCTGATTCAGAATGCAGCTCAAGCCTATAAGAATGCAAAATTACAATAAAGAATACAATATTTAGTCTAGAGTCTATATTTTTTCAAATATTATCTCTGATTTTTGATATACCTATTTGGGTAGAGTTTTGCATATCTCGTTTGCCATGCAGAGGCAAAGGGACCTCCAAGCTTTTTTATATACCCTGTTGAAAAAGACAAAAAAGGGAAATTAATAATTTATTTAAGGGCCTTTAATTTTAATTTTGGAAAATGTCTGGGATTTACCATGCAGGATACAATCAGACTCTTTTTCATCCTCATATCTTTGTTTATGTTTAGCTCGTTTTTTGTTCTCAACTTTATCAGCCTCTAAATTGATTGTGTCGAAAACTGTCTCGGCCACCTGAGCAATTACAAAAAATATTAATTCACATTTTTTTAAATTATACTTTTTTAACCATCGCTAATTATCTTTAGATATATTCATGAGAGATACTCAAGTTTTGATTCACCTCAGATTGCCACCGCTCGGATATGACTAATGGGAAATTTTTATATAGATCTTGGTCAGCCTCTGTCAGCTACAAAATATAAATCAAAATTAATATTTTAGACTCAACTTAATTTTTTCCAATATATAGTGGAAAAGGATACTTGAAAATACTTTTAATTTGAAATTATCTAGTTGATATGTTAGGAAATGTCTATTAATTAGGTACTTGAATATTATGTAGATCTTTAGAATAAATTTGTTTGAAATAGATGGTCGGACTGATTATGAAATTCTTTTTATTTCGAAATTTTACAGTATATCATAAGTGTCCTTTTATGTTGGGTAATTCTGATATAAAATTCCATAATTTACTTTTATTCCTTT
>JAQIXA010004037.1:0-12332 GCA_034699045.1 Nanhermannia cf. coronata Gr-Ori-00579 | reverse complement strand
ATTGCTTTGTTAACTCTTCTCTAAAGTCCCTAATTAAATTCTCATCTAAAATCTCGCTTTGGCCGTTCTTAAATTAAATTTTATTTTATAAACTTTGTAATTTAGATTGGATGACTATTTTTAACTTGAAAATTCCTGTATTTCAATGGCTGAAGAATACAATTTTGGATAACATAGATGAAATTAATTTTAAAATTCTGTCAAAGTTGATAAATTTGTTGATACCTTGGCGGAGAGAATTATTAAGAAGAATTTTTTATGACTTTTCTGACGTCTCAGAAATAATCGACTTTACACTTTCTCCTGTATGTATACTTTCACATTTTATTATATTTTATACAAGGTTTTTTAGCAAAGATGATTACAATGTTTTCTTTTTCTCTTTTTTATCTTAGGATGAGACTAAAGTAGACACAAAAGATTATATTGAATTGTTTATTACACTTATATTAAAAGGAATTACAAAAATGAGTAAGATAACTAACCGAACTACTACATTATTTGTATTCGTTTAACTATAAAAATGTATATTTTTCTTAGGCCCTGATATGAAGCTTCCTTTGCCTAAATATTTATTTCTGGAGGATGCTAAAAAATTGCAATTAAAAGAATTGCAAGGAAATAATATTAAACCAGTTGCTGAACAATTGTATAAAATAAATTATAGAAAATTATTTTGCGCGTCGAGTACTTTTTGTGCCTGTGTTCGTAATGGAAGAGTTCTTACCTGGGGAGAAAATAAGTTAGGAAAATTAGGAATTGGGGATGAATTTAATAAATTATCAGTTGATTATCCAACAACAATTAGTTTAGTATCAAGTTTAAAAATACCAATTGATTCAATTTCTTGCGGTAAGTTTAACTAAATTTTTTTTGTCTTAATTGAATATTGTTGTTTATTGTGTGGTCAAATTAAAAATCGACTTATTCTCATTCACAGGTCAAAACCATGTCTTGGCATTAACTCAATTCGGGGTAATAAATGTTTTGAAAATTGAAACTGTTCATTTAATGTAAAATCCAATTTTTTATATTTTATTTTAGACAATCTTGGTTTGGGGAAGTAACTTTTATGGACAACTAGGAGTGGGTCGACAAACAATTTTTTCTGGAAGACCTACATCTTGGAATATACCCGATTTAATATTTATTGGTATAGCTGCTGGTGGTTACCATTCTCTTGCTATTGATCATTTGCATAGGGTATGGAGTTGTGGATGGGGCATCCATGGTCAATTGGGACACAATCAAATTGAAAATTTGTATACACCTCATTTGATCAAATTAGATGAGAAAGTTGTACATGTAGCTGCTGGGCATTCACATTCAGGTATTGGTATTTCACAAACATATAAAGATATACATCTAATAATATAATAATTGTTTTATCTAGCTATACTCACAGAGACTGGAAGAGTCCTAACTTTTGGTTGTGCACATTTTGGTCAACTTGGTCATGGTTCTCCGCAAGTCAAAGAGAAGGTGCCAAAGGTCGTTAATTTACCTTCTGGAATTGCTGTTAAACGAGTAGAGTGCGGAACTTGTTCAACTGTAAGTTTTTATTCATTTTTTTATAAAATGGAATAGGCAGTATAGTATATTTACAGATAAATATAACATTTACATAAGTAGGTATTAATAAGTGTAAATAATGCTACTCTTAAATTACGAAGCATCAACTTCAGGCATAGAACTATCTTTAACAATTTTACTAAACTCTACATGATTAACTCCACTGCTGCTGCCAGGATTATTATCTGCATATATTAATGCAGTTGGTCCATTGGGCAGAGCATTATTTATTATAGCTCGTTTGAGTACACTTAATTTCTCTAAAAGTCTCATAGCGATCAAGATAGAGAAAATTTTGTAGATAAAATAAACTGAAATTGCAAGAATCCATAATCCATGTCGCTCCGAAAGAGAAACCATTACATATAGAAAAAATGCAAAAAGTCCAAGGCAAAGAATGAAGAAGATTATTGTAATTATTAACCAAGCTTCGACGATCTTGTAGGATTGCTATAAAAATCTCATGTTACTTTTTGCTGATTAGTATTAGGTAAAAAAGTTTTTTTTCTTACCCGAAATGCACCTTGAAATAAAAGTAATCCAATTAAAAATCGTAAAATCCCCCAAAAACAATCAATTGCTAATAGAACAGTACGGGTTTCTTTTTTGTCATCTTGAATTAAAAATTCGGAAGCAGAATATTTTTTAGTAAAAGATTAACTAGATTAGGTACTTTGGATTATTTAGCAAAATATTTTCTTACTTCTTTGACCTCCCATGGGTATGCTAGAAATTATTGCATCATAGGATGATCCACTCTCGTATGTGTATATTGCAAAAGTTATGTATAATAGTGCTAAAATCTTAAAAATTAAAATATTAGAATTAGAATAATTATGTCGGTATCTGTATCCGTATACACGTTTATTAAAGGTTGTATCTTGTATTTTACCATATCTATTATTGCAATAATCCTTGCTCCTATTCCAGTGCGATGTGAGACTATTGGATTATATTGTGAATCCACTACAAAAACTGATGGTTTTCTATACATCTTATTTTTTGCCTTAAGAGCTAAGGACTTTTTAAGGATACTTTAATAATCCTAAGAGCATTATTTCGCTCTTTTCTATCACTTGAGCAAAATTAACTCAGGAAAGAGAACCTTTTAAAGCTAGAACTTGATTTCAATTTCAAACTAAACTAATAGAAAATTGAAAGTTTTTTCTAGTAATTTTAAGCTTTCACTCTTTGTTTTTATCAATAGAATTTACTGCGTTTGTATTAAAAGTGAAAGCAGTCTCGAGTTTCAATATTCATATTACCTAATATTCATATTCGTTCTCGTATTATCAGATTCATATTGGAATTTGGCATGACTCTTTCTTGATCTCGAAAAGCATTTTTTATTGACTGACCTAAAAAGCCTAAAAAGCCTAAATGTTAGGTTTAGCGTGAAGAGATCAGTTTATTAGATTAGGTAGGAAAAATTACGCAATTTTATAAAGTTTTTATTGATTTAGCTAAAAGTCTAGAAGGTAAAAGGCCTACATTAAGATTTATAGAACGGATTTATTTGATACCAAATCGTTCTTTTGCCTGAGTTTTTAGATTATTGACCTAATTTGATATATTGTATTTTTTAAAATTTCAGATAATGGTGTCGATGAAAAATCATTTATATTATATGGGCTTGAATCCAGCCACCATGAAGGTAAATAAGAACAAAATGTATTACAAGTATTAAGTGAAGTAAATAAGCTTTTAAAAGTTATTAATCTTTTTTATGACTAGTCATTTTTGTCGGGGAAAAAGAAAAATCACTCAGCTGCAGAACAAGAAGAACAAAAAGATTATAGTATTCCACGCCTTTTTGATACAGTACCTACTTAAATAATTTTTATGGAATACCTAGTAGTAGCACTGATATTATATTTTACGTAATTTTTATAGACTCAAGTTGCTGGAGAAATCACTAAAATAGATGCTTCAACAACACATTTTGGGATACTAACATCACTCGGTGTTGTTTATACATGGGGTATTGGAAAAAGTGGGCAGTTGGCTCGACCAGACGATGATAGTAGAACATTAGAAATAATAGAATGTGAAGATAAAATCTTAATTTGTAATGACGTTGCTTGTGGAGGTAAGTTTATAAAATTCTTTAAGTTATTTCTTTATAGTGACATTTTTTGGTTACAGATACATAATTTTAAATATCTATTTTTTAAAGGTGATGCTACTTTTGTAATTGAGAGAGAAAATGGAAGATTATTTGGATCTGGATTTAATTCAAATGGACAAGTAAGTTTAATGTTATTTTATTATTTATAAGACAAGTTATGCATTTGAGACTCAAATTTTGAGTAAAGATTGAATCGTTAATTATATTTTTTTGATTCTATACTCAAATGCAATATTAAAGAAAAGATTCCAAAGCTCTTTTTTAAATATAAAAATGAGATATTTCACCCTTTTTACAATGATTTTAAAAAATATATTTTAATTCACTAGGTATTAAAAAATAAAATACAACGTACTTTTCATTTTTGTCGTTTTTAGCTTGGTAAAATGGAAAATGAAGATGAAGGGACTACAATCACTTTAAGAGCTAAAAAGAAAATAATTAAATTGAGGTATGATAACATTTTCCTAAATTCTCGGATTTCTGTAATCTACTTATCATACCACAATGTTCATATTTAATTCTATTTTTGCTATTTTAGGCAACCTTCAAATATTTATTTTCGACTACGTGAGCTATATGGTCTGCCAAAACAAGTAAATAAAGAATTAGTTGCATCGGGTATTCCAAAACTTCATCCCCCAAGGCACCATCTAGACCAGGAAACAATTGAATGGATTTTAAAAACATTTTTTGGATATTATAATTCTAAAAGAATACTTAAAGTTGTAAGTTAATCTAATATAATCTACTCAATTAAGATCTTTAACTGATCTATGATAATATTTTACAAAAAAGGCTTTGGATCATAATAACTATGAGGCTGCTTCGCTCATTGAATCTTTAGATGAAAATCATGACAATGCACTAAAGTACACGTTAAAGACTACCAACGATAAGGAAATAACGGAGAATGCAATATCTAGTTATCTGCACAGTAATACTAATACTGCATCACTTGAGCAGGTAAGAATTATTAATATTAAGAATTACAAATAAATTGTATCAAGTCTATAGGTCGTAGTTTTAACATAGGTTTAGCGTATAAGACTTTCTAATTACACACCTAAGTATAAAATGCATGCGCCAAGTAATTATAATGTGTATTTTAATTTTTTAAGTCCATCCGATTTTTGAGATTATTGATTGGGCATTGGAAACAAAGTACTGATCTTTCAGGTTGTGATCTAGAAAACATATTACAAAAACATGTCAATACATCACCTTGGGATTATTTCATAAGCTCTGCGATTACCGAAATCATATCAGCTTCTGATGAAAGGTTTTCAATCTCTTAAAGATCTTATTTAACTTAACTTTAATTAACTTGTATAATTTATTTTTTAAATAAGTTCATCTTGGATATCTGCAAATTTCACTCCAGTATTCATATTAAGCGCTATAAAAGAGAGTCAAAATGAAAGCACAAGTGAAGGTAAACTTCATCTTGATTTAGTGAGAAAAAATGCCTCATCGGTAGATTCTTATTCGAATTCAGAGGGAGGAAAAGAAAACGGAGGGCATCATCCTCTACTTTGTCCAATTAATAGATTTAGTGATGATGATGAAATAGATATTTAATTTTTTGTTAGATTTTTGCTACAGTATATAAGAAAGGTATCTGTAGGTGTATTTTTTTGTATTTTATACAGTTATTTTTGTTATACAGTCAGTAGTCAGTAGTACTACCTATTTTAGTATTCATTTCCATTTTTAACAATCAACGAGTTACCCAAAACCAGTATATATTCAAATAATGCCAAAGTACCTATTTTTTGCATAAATAAGTAAGTAGGATAGATATTTTTTTAAAGTCTTGTCTTAATTTAGAAACCTTCCTAGGTATATTTTTCGACTTTTTACCGGCTTGTTAAACCTAGTCTAAAAGAACATAATAAGTGTTTATCTAGTCAAAATACAGTATAAGATTGAATTTTTAATAATTTATTTAGATGTAATTTAAGAACATTAAAATGTCTGTATATTGATCTTGTATATCTTTTGGGGCAGGTCTCAATCAAAAGATGTATTTTTTAATAATAATTTATGTAATAATTTATCTACAAAAGTGCTTACTTAAGTACCAAAAACTACATTAATATTTTAACTTATTATTATTTTTATGATACTAGGTACTTAAAAGTAATGTAGAGGAATGTAAAGGAATAACTATCTAGTAATTTTCATGTTGTGTGATGAATTTTTTAATAGAATTCTAAGCTTTATAAAATACTATCTATTACGATTATAAATAATTATATTATTGTTGGATAAAGATAATATAAAATTAAGATTAGGATAGGTACAGTACAGTATGCATTGCTTAATTACTCTGTCTGAGCGCTCTATTTTTTGTACTACTTGTATAAGGAAAGGATTTATCAAATTATAATGTTATGTTACAATACAATCATGAAAGATTTTATTTAGGTAAAAACTAAAATATAGGTCTCTACTCTAATAAGAATAAGTTTTGGTAGTTTAAGATTAAAGTAGGTTCAAATACTGATATCAATATATCATAAATTTAAAAATTGTATAAAGTACATTGCAAAAATTTACGGAATTTTGCCCAAAAATTGAAATACTCAAGAATTGTGAAATGAAAAAACGAATTTTTAGTTTAAAATCTGTTAGTTAATTAATAGTAATGAAAGGTTTACAACTGATATTTTTAAATTTTTTAAATGTTATGAGGATAGTATTCATCTGTAATCTGGATAAAAATACTCTGGATTGTTAAATGTTAAGTTCATTACCTTACCTAAATATTCAATAATGTATTTATGAATTTGTCATCTTTGGATTTGAAGCATTAAATTGTTGTGATTAGATTAGAAATGTAAAATTTTATTTCATGTGTACCATTATATACAATTTTGATTGATAAACATTCTAGAATAGATTAGATTTTCTAATTTTAAGCATCTTTCCATCTTTATTGGGGAAAATTATTGTATTCTTATGCTCTGTTTTTTGAGAAATCACTCGTTTTTTTGTCTCTTGAGTTTTATTAGATTTCATTTTAGGGATTTCTTTAATTTTTGAAGGCTTTTTTGATTCATCTCTTGCTTTCAGGAGATTTTTAATCATGAGATTATAATTAAGTGCTTTTGCTCGAAATGCTGTAGTTGCTTGTAAATTTTGATAAGTTTTGTTGAGTGATTTACTTTGGTTGTATAAGTCTTTCATCACTTTTTCTCCTCTACTCGTTGACCCTTTAGTGAGGGCAGACTGTTCATTTATTTCCATTATACTTGGAACTTTGCAATTCATTTGTGATCTTTTTTCTAAAACTGATTTTGCTTTCATCATATTCTTAATGAGGAGATTGTAATTAAGAGGTGTTATAGGACGTCTAATCACATTCACATTATTCAGGCATTGCTCAGGCTTGCTTTATGTAAAATAAAATGGTAAATGGAGGATAAGTTTAGGGATTTAGGGAAGAAATTAAGTGAATTGACTAACTACTCAAAAGAAGGATGAGGCAAAGGTAAAGGAAAAATTGAACTTTCTTCTGTTTTTCGATGATTCAGGTAGTAGTGATTGAGTAAGAGATCATCTCCAGTTATGCAGCTTTCATCTAAACTTTCGGCCCATTTTTCCTCACATTCGATCTCCGGCTCGAAATCCTGTGAATAAATCAATGAAATCATTTAAATGAGAACTTTTAAGTATAAATTGTTTACTTACCTCTGGATCAATACAATCTTGATCGTCATATTCAACTTCAACAGTTTCTCCTAAGAGCATATCGCGATTATTCAACGAGTTCAAGATATGAATTAACTGAATTGAGAGCTCTGATCCATCCTAAAAATGACATAATCAGAGAAAATGAAATAGAGAGCTATCCTTTCAAAATTTGCAAAATTTTGGATTTTATGAATGCAAAAATTCTTTAGCTCAAATTATTTTAAGATAGTTGTGAATTATTTCCTTACATTTGTGATAATCGTTTCAAGACAATTGCCCAGATTTAACTTTTGTGCTACATGGAAAACATCATTATTCTTTAAAATGCTGTACAGTGTGCTAACAACATAAGTTCCCAGCTAAAAAAAGAATTAAATTAGCACTAGAACCTGCAAAATTTTTAGACTATTCATTCCTTACTTCTTGTTTTGGTCTATAAAATAGCATTTGAATAATACAAGTCAGGATTTCGGTTGGAATTTCAGAAATGGATTTATCAGCTTCAGAGTGTAGACACAAATTCATTAATAATGCCCAACCATATTCAATGAGATACAAGTTTAGTGTTGGAACACTAATTGATTCATTTTCCTTCTGGTTTGTCAGAGATTTCTTTTCCAATTCGGATTTTATGAAGCCGACTACTAATTGGATGACTCTTTTTTCAATCATTTCCAATCTCATCTTTTTCCTAAATTTTTTAGATAAAATTAAGGTTTGTAATTTTTAAAGTTTTTTGTTACGGTTATGAGTTAATACCTTAAACTCAATTTTTGTAGCGCTGCCAAAATCATTTGATAAATAAAAACGGATTCTCTCTCACCTTCTCGGTTAAAGTTTCGAAGTGAGCTAATTATGTAATCTAGACAGTAATTATTTCTCGAAAGATATTCTCGACCCTGTTTTGTTGATGCTATTGAATTCAAAAATCTGGCTAGGCACTAGAAAATATGTAAATATAGTAATAGTTAAAGTAAGCAAGATAGATAAATTAAGATAATTTGTAACCAAAAGATCATTCATATAATGTAGTTACCTCTTTGAAATAATTAGGCTGAGGATTTTCCAAGTTGGAAAAAATCTTGACTCTAAAAGACCCATTAGAATTGGAAAAATCACTAATCCCAAGAATATCGTAATTTGTATAAGATTCTAAAGCGAATTCTCGACATTTTGTTGAACTTTTTGTGATTAGCTAGAAAAATAAATGATCGTTATTTTTAGAATTGTAATAGTTAAAATATTTTAATTACCCATCGAAGTGCTTGCAAAAGACACAATCTCTCACTATACGAAATATCTTCTGAAGTTAGTACTTGCTTGATTTTTTCAAAATCCAAATTATCTGGTGACAAGTCTGAAATCCCTATGAAAAATAAACTGACTTCAGAATCCAAATTTTGATCGATTTCATCTTTTGCTGCAATTTTTTTGAAAAATTCTTTATCAGGTTTTGCCTTATCTTTAATCTCAGATTGTGGTTGTGTTGAACCAAAAATTTGTGGAAATATTTGAAAACATTTGTCTAAAACTGGTTCAATTGCAAATAAATCACCAGACAAAGTTTTCTCAAGACCAAGAACAAGTTCATTAGAAACTCCTATAAAATCAAAGGTCTATTAGGTTTAAGTTCTTGAAAAATAGAAAAATTTTCAGACTTACTCAAAAGCTTCCTATAGGATTCTCGAGTTCCCTTAAGGATTTTCCGAATATCTCGATAATTACTAGCCAGAGTTGCAAATCGATCTCGATGATAATTTGAATTAATTTCAATAAATGGTGTCACAGGTCGAGTATACAGTGGCGAGGAATCCATAAGATTGGATTCAGAATTTCCAGCATTTTCTACCACATTTAGTGAATGAGATTTACTAACAATAGAAGCCAGTTTACATCGAGAACTGATATTTTCTTGTAATTTCTCAAAATATTGAATGAATGTTGCTTCTAATTGAGATTTCAATCTGGTTGTCCATGTATCCTCGAATAGATCAGAAAAAATCGGATGATTTTTCGGGTCTGGGACAAAGGGTAATGCAAATAAAGGCAATATCGCATTTTCATTCGATAAATCTCTGGAATTTTTTTCAAAATATGCTCGAAGAAAATTTAAAGCTTCAGCTTGAATTTCTTCAGGTTCTTCATGAGATTTTGGCCAAAGTGAGAAATGGACGTGAAGATAGACTTCAAGTTTTTTCATATCATCATTTGTCACTTGGATTTGACTCAAAAATTGATCCCATAACTGAAATTTAAGAAAAATGTGATAAACACTGGAGAAAAGCATTTCATTTTAAGCTTTCTCAGTATTTCCTACTACATTGCTAGGATAGGGGTTAGTTTGGAGAAAGTTTGGAAACACTTTTGTGGAAAATTTGGATATCCTGCTTTCTTAAGAAATTAGATTTACCTGAAAGAAATCATCTCTCTTGCCCAGTTCGAAATAAATCAGCATTCTTTCAGCCTCATTTTGAGTAAAGGTATTGATTTTACAATCACCATATTCTGCAATTTTGCTTGAATTTGATGGAATAGGTAGACATTTTTTAACACATTCGGTTGTAAAATTCTCTAGAGTCTTATTGAGACCATTAAGCTCCAAATACTTAAAATTTCATTAATAAATCTTATTAATTTTTTAAATATTATGTAAAGTACTTACCTCAATGATCAACTCATTTATCTCATAGAACAATGAAGAATTCTTACACTCAAGTAAAATCATTTTACTCCAAAACTTGACACTTGTCAATTTGAAACTTTTTGGTGAAAGTCAGATCATAAAAAATTTAAGAGAAAGCTCCCTTTCTCCAGCAGCAAATTGCGATTAAATCAAAATATTTTGAAATGATTGCTTTTTGTATAGCGAATATTTGGTCTTGAACTATTTTATTTATGTAGGTATATCAATTGGTTAAAGTAATCTAATGTAGTTTCTATAACTTAAAATAAAAAGCCGCATTGCATTCAAAATTCAAATCAATTAGAAAAAATGGAGGGAGGATGTGGTTAAAATTTGGTCAACTCAATTACTTTATTCAAGGTTTATTGGTCAAGTTTATGTTTTATAGATGATTCTTATGGAAAAAAAATCTAATTGGGGCAAATCCGAGTGTTTTACCTGTGTAATTTTAAAGAGTAATAATTATTAGGTAGATGTTTGAAAAATAGAACAAAACAAGACCTTAAACTATTTATTTTTTTAAATGCACATGTCCAAGTCTTAAGTACCTACTACTAAATATATTTTAAGATTTAGGTACCTACTACCTACATATGCATTTTGCGTTATTTTGTCCAGAAAAATATGAAATAGTACTTGATTGCGTGATACAATTTCTCCGGTTTTTATAATACATTTACATGTACCCTACAGAATGTACATGTATTTAGGTACATACTAGGTATATATATGTACATACTGGTAGATACTTCAATTGTATAGTAAGTATCTAGGTACCTTATACCTTTATAATGTATTTATAAATCAAATTAAATTAGTTCAATGCCATTTATATATACAGGTACTTGATTTGGTATTGTTATTAAAAATACGCTTCGCTTTCACACTTTAATTTCAGTAAAAATTGACAATCATAAATTTGTGTATGTACACTACATAAGTATGTAAGGATAGGAACTATAAAAAGTTAAAATGTTAAATATTTACATAATATTTAAATATGACTCGATGTAAGGTACTCATTCTCATTACAAAATATTTACCTATGCTTTTTACTAGTATAATAGGTACTTAAATATAATATGAAATATGTATGTATAGGTATAATAAATTTAATGGTATTTACAAAAGTAGGTCTACTTAAAATGCTATTATTAAGTAATTTACAACTTATATAGTTTATGTCAAGGTAAATGATTCATTGTATCTGTATAGTAAGAGTAAGTAGAATAGAAGTAAATATGAAGATTTAAATTGGTTATGTAAAAATTCAGTTCATTAAGAATAATATTGGTAATGTAATTTTACAGCAGAAATTTGGCATTAATTTTGTTTGATTATCTTCGATTTCGATTGTTTACAGTAGAGGTATTTAAGCTCATTTGATGGTAAAAGGTATCTTTTTTATGCATGTGGAATCACATCTCCATCATCCCATTCGAGCTCATCAGGTTTTGGTTCACCTGTGGAAGGATCTCTAGCTAGAAAACCATTTCTTTTAACTCCATTTGTGGGTTTTGGATGAACCCTTTGGTACTGGGGTAATGAATCGGTTCCAATTCGGAAAAATCTGAGTCTTTTGACAAGTGGTGGAACATCTATTCCTAGATAGTGGAGAGCCGCAAAAATTAGGAAGAATGAGATCAGGATACAAAATACAGCAATTGCCATTGTTCCCCAGAGAGTTGCAGAACTTGAATAGCAGAGCATTTCAGCTGGAGGAATACTTGCTGCAAAAAAAATTAAATCTTTTAGAAAAAATTCTTGCTTACGATTAGCATAGCTAGTGATATTTACTAGCATTAACCAGCGTTCATAAAGATTTTTCCTCGCTTTTTAAGATATTTCAAAATCATTTTAGACCTTTAACAAATTGTTTAATTTGTAAAGACATAATTTAGAAAAAATTTCAGAAAATTTTAGAATTAACTCTCTAATAAGTTTCCAGATTCAAAATTTTGAAAGAAATTCCAGTAGGTACATATACCTTTTAAATATGAGCATAGATATGCAAGAACTTTCTTTCGATTTTCCTTTCATATTTTTGAAGTCATAATTTAACTTTTCAAATGAGATATTCTTAAGATTAGTATCAATATTTGATATATCTGTATGCGGGATAATTTCTGAAGGCCATAACTATTTTTCTAAACTTACCAACAGGCATGCCAACCCTCGTTGCAGGTTCTGAACATCTGAAATTTAAAAATCATAAAAACTTAATTATCATAAATGCATATTTATAGACAG
>JAQIXA010004036.1:0-12337 GCA_034699045.1 Nanhermannia cf. coronata Gr-Ori-00579 | reverse complement strand
TTGTCGCAACAAAGGGCTCTGCGGCAAGGCGGAGCCGCAAGGCGGTGGAAAATCGCAGTGTTCTAAATCTAGTTTTAGGTATCTAATTTATAAATTGCAATGGAGTCAAATGATGGTGCTAGGTTAATTAAAGAGGCTCAGTTCATGTTTAAACGTAAAGAGGAGAACAAAAGACGGCGTGATCGGATCACGAAACGAGATAATAAATTTGACAAATTTTGGAATATTGATGTTGGATCTCATTACACGGATGGGATTCTTAAACAAATACCCTATGAAGAATTGTACTCACATTGTATCGATCATGATAAGTACAACTATAAGGTAAAGATAATGATGATACCTTTTTACGTATAATTATAATTTTGACTTGTTTCTCTACCTTATACTTATTATTAATTTATAGACCATTGTGGACCATCATATAATTGGAGAGGTAAAATTCACACATTAAATTCTATCCAGATTTTTAAGAGAATGGAAATTAATTTAATTAAAATATTATTAATAAATATCCGTCTATAAAATCTAGTATATCCGAAGTTTTCTATTCAGAGCTCTCATCATGTTCTTTATTTTACTCAATGCTGTTGTACTTGGTTTGCAAACTATGGATTTTACAAAGGAATCAGAATCAATTCAAAAAGCCTTCAGTTGTATTGAAGCGGTCATTTTGGTTATATTTCTTATAGAAATTGGGCTAAAATTAATCTATGATTGGCAATTATTTTGGAAGGTTAAACAACTATTTTATTATGATTCAAATGGTTCTGAATTCAAAAGATTTTCTCTTTTAGAGCTGGTGGAATAGATTGGATTTTATCATTATGGCCATAGTCATGATTTCAGGATCCCTACAACTAAACAGACATCCTAAATTCATCGTTGTTGTACGAGTTTTCAGAGCTTTCAGATCTTTAAGAACTGTCACGTAACTTTTACTAAAATTAAATTGCTAATGCATTGAAAGCAATGCTTAATTATTCCTACTTTTTGACAATTATTCAAGGGTATTATCAAGCATCACATTAGTACAAGAAACGATAGAAAACTCAATTAAAGGAATGGTCAACATTCTCATGGTCTTACTAATTTTTACAATTACACAGGTACAAATAAAAAATAAATACCTATTCAATAATATTTCGCTCGTTTATTAATTTCAATATCATTCAAAATTTCGAGGCTTGCATGGGTGTAATGCTATTTAAGAATGTTACAGGGGAGGATGGTGGGGATAACCAATATTTTCTTGATGCTATCAATTCGTGGCTTGTTATTTTTATTTGCATCACTCAAGATGGCTGGGTCGGCATTTTAGACGAATTTAAGACTTCCGTATGTAATAATTATAATATACTCGAATTTAAATCTAATTAAATCAATAGCAAAATATCAGAACCTGAACCAGATTCTGTTTTCAGAAACACTCGGTGGCTCTAATTATTTATCTTTGTATTGCTGTTTTTGTTGGTGCCTTTGTAAGGAAATATTATGTTCAAAGATTCTATATTTTCTATCATTTTAAATTTTAGATATATAGGTACCTAGTACCTAAATATTTAACCAAATCATTTTTTTTTTAGATATTTGCTAACCTTATTGTTGCTGTAAGATCATTCTAATTATTTCAAACTTATTCAAGCTTTAATTATTAACCAATTATTACTACAGGTTATTGTAACTAACTTGGAGGATTCTTTACAAAGGGAAAGATACCGAAATGCAATGATCATAAATAGATTAACTGAAGAAGGATCTAATTTAAAACCAGAGATTTATATACATTCCCTTCAAGACATTTTCTCTGATCATCAGGATGCCTATCTAGAACAAAGGCCCATGAAATTGCCTAATTTTAAAAATATTTCTACTAAACGATTGCACGCTTATATTCAACGTAAGTACGTGCACATAAAATACTCTTTTTTGACTTTTTGAAAAAACTGAAAAATTATTTTGTTTTCCTACAGTTATAGTTCAGTTAGAACAGAATTTGCTTGAAGGACAAATCATTAAAAGAGATTTGGTCAAGATTATGAGTGTACATGTATCGCTATTCAATCAGGTAAGGTTAAGGTATTTCTACCTAATAATGAAAATAATTAATTAATGATTTATATCTTAAAATCTCTAATCTAATCTCAAATAAAATACCTAGATAGAAAAATATGGACCACTTCTAAAGCCTGAAATTGAGAAAGGTAAAAAAATTATGGAGCATTTGAAAGCTACTCGAGAAAAAATCTTAATCGATAGACAAGGTCCGAGCGATAGGCAAGTATTAATAGAAGAACTTAGAAAACTGGAAAAGCCTGCTGATCAATAATAAATAAAGCTGCACCTACATAGTTATTTTCATAAACTGAATACAAATTGCAATGTTATTTTTTAGTTATAAGTATAGTAGTTAATTATAATCTGTATTTGATAGTTTTTGTAAGTTTAAATAAAAATGAAACGTAACATAACAAGTTTTATGAAATTAATCTTGGTAATTAATTAGGCAGTAATTACAATTCTACTACTATATTATTATATTTATATATTAGGTATGTTGTAATTTAGAAATATAGAAGTTTACTTCCTACCTACTTCCTACTACATACTGATATTCTGTATTTACAGAAAATATAAAAATAAATGTTACCTACATTTTATGGAAATATTCCTTCTATTTTAGACAATAATCCCAATCCCTCAAGACGATACAGCAGGTCAGCCACTTCAATTATATTCAAAATTAGTAAATCGAAACATTAGGTAGGTATTCGTAAATATAGGACATTTTTATGCTTTACCTGTTGCATCAACTCCTTCTTGTTCAGTCCATAACTTTAAAAGATAACTTGCTGCATTATCCTTAAAATCCTCCACAAAATATTCAA
The DNA here is from genome assembly GCA_034699045.1 of Nanhermannia cf. coronata Gr-Ori-00579. Classification (NCBI taxonomy): domain Eukaryota; kingdom Metazoa; phylum Arthropoda; class Arachnida; order Sarcoptiformes; family Nanhermanniidae; genus Nanhermannia; species Nanhermannia cf. coronata Gr-Ori-00579. Next base: position 9,449 of record JAQIXA010004036.1, on the reverse strand, counting down.
TCTAAAATTAAAAATAAACCAAATGTCAATGAATGTAGTCTTTTATATGGTTTGAATTTGATATGGAGGGTATAAATTATAAATGTTACCTCGTCTTTAGAAAATCCTAACTTTGGTCCCAATTTGAAAATATCACCAGCCAAAGCTTTTCCAACTATATCTCTTTCTTGGGAAGTTAAATTTCTTACTTTCTCATTTGTAACACCACCACCAACTTCACTATTATTGTCATCACCAGCCATTTCTTCATCCTTCAAAGTCGTTGATGTCTCTTCCTTTTTTGCACATAGCATCTCATCTTCCTCTGCCTCATCGACATCTTCATTTAACACCACACCTGGATTCTCATCTTTCTCATCTTGTGCTCCCTCCTTTTGCAAATCTTCATTTTGGACTTTACCAACTTCGACCTATGGATGAGAAAATAAGTTTAATAAAATCTCGACTAGGTAGGTAATATTTAGAAAATTAAAGTTTCATTACAGTTGAGTCTTCTTTAACAATCTGTGAATCGATGATTATTTTCTTAAGGATAAATTCTATATAGTTTTGCATAGGAGTAATTGGTGAACTTCCACATATCTGAAAGAAATATGGACTTTTCCTGGCTAAAAGACGAATTGCTTTCCATCCCCAGAGTGAATTGCCTAAAATTCTAATTGATCAAATTGAATAAAATTATATTAGAAATGAAATAATACTCCGTATATTATAATGCAAGTACTTTTTAGGTTTGACTTCTTTTTTGTAAGCATCTGCAGTCATATTTAAGGATGTGGGGCTTTGGTCTATTTCTCCCATTGCTCTCTCAAAGTAGTGTTCAACTGATGGCTAGTATGATGGAAATAATCAAGAATTTTATTTTATTCAAAAAACCCTTATTATATTATGTACCATAAAGTCTCTGCTTTTTGATCTGCAAATTTCAAAGTCGTTAGTAGAAATATTCCAAAGTTTTGATAGTTCAGGGCTAAAATTTGATCAAAGTTTTTGTTAGCAATATGATTATAACTTCAACTTTAAAAAAAATTTAAACTATAGGTGCTTACTTTCCAAAAACTACTTTTCCTTTTTGGTCCGCTTCTTTACAAATTTCGCCAAGTGATCTTTTTTTAACATTTGGTAGAACCAATTGTTCTGTATCTTCATATATTTCATACTCTTGTGCTGTCATTGATGCTCGTGTAATTTTCTTCTTGGCTTCTTGACCAGAGTCACCAACGACTTCATTTTCTTCAACTTCTGATTGATTTGCTGCAGAATCAGCAGGTTTCTTAAAAGCTGGACATCGATCATTTTTCCATTTATTCCATAATTTTTCTCTCTCCAATGTATGTTTTACAGCTTCGACAAAACTTTTACCATCAGGAGGGATTTCGGCCATTAATTGATATATTTTATCTGTTGTCTTTCTCACAAAATCACTTTGATCCTCAGATAATAAATTTGTTTCACTATATAATTTAAAATTGAATAAAATAAAATCTCTACTAATTTTGATTAATAATTATTTTACCTCTTAAATCTAACGCTCATTTGTAAATACTGAAAAATGATCATAACTTGAACTAAAAAATATCTTCTAAAACTAAAATCACTCATTTGTAATTCAAGGAGCCTTCTATTTGTTAAATATTTTGCAAAATAAAGGTCGTCAGTATTTCCATCCAAATGAAAATCCAAATCAGCTTCTTTGATTACTTCTCTCTTTGAATGTGATTCAATTTTAAAGAAACTGAATGCATTTAGCACGTCACCTAAATACTAAAAATATAAATATGGAAAAGAAAATAAATAAATTATTATGTTTTAAAAATCGATTACAAATGTTAAAAGGAATGATTCTTATAAGCATTATAAGATAAGGTAATTAATATAAGGTTCTATTCTAATAAAGGTACACAATACTTACCACAGTAAATAATTTCCAAGATGTTTTACTATAACATTGTGATGGGTTTCTAAAAAAATCTTGAAGTGACCAAAATTTCACATATAGATTGAAGTCAACTCTCATTTTATTCTTTTTATCCTCCTGTGATTCATTAACAATTTTGTCCAGACCAGGTATACCAACATCAATGCCCTCAAAAAGACTATCAGAGCTGTCTTCATTTGTTTCCATTTTATCATCTGGATCATCTGTACTTCCATCTCCAGACTTATAAACTGTCACATTTTCGATATTAAATTCAGACATTAAATTCAATCCAGATCTTTCAGAGAATGGAAAATAATTTGATAAAAATATTAATATCCGTCCATAAAATATGGTATTTTGTGATCTCGATAGTCTTCTTAACAAATCTGTAAAGGTCAAGATTAATTGAAAATTTTCTTATAAAGACAATAACAAATAGCACGAACTTAATTTAAATTAGAAATGTTACTTACCATTACACATACGAAGTACAGCATTTTTTCCTGAGGTATTATAAAAGAAAGTGTTCTTCCATGTATCTAGCCGTTGTTCAATGATTTGGAAAGTTTGTGCACAATCATTCAAAGTACTTAATTCAACCAGATCAGTGAGTAACATAATTGGTGTTGATGGTGTTAAAATATTTTCTCTAGACAATGAAATACTTATATCAATGATTAATGGAAACTTGTCCGTTCTATTTGGAATTATTTTAGTCTTTTCAAGCATAAAATCTCTCATAACTTGATCAAAATATACTCTCTTTCCTTCACTATTAAAAAAATAAAAAAATATTAATTTTCAATTTTACATTAAATTATTGTAATAAAAAGATACTTACTCATTATCAGTAATTTGATCAAAGATTTGATTAAAATTCGAAATCACTGTCTGAGGTACTTGCCCAATTTCATTAAAAGAGTCATAAACTTCTTGTACTTTTGCCTAAAATTTGAAATGAAATACATAAAAATTACAATAATTGTATCTAGATAATAGATTAGTTAATTAGTTTGTTTTAGCTCTGCTCTAAAATACAAGTTATTTAACTAGCTGCAATTTTACAAGTACGTGACGTAGGAAATTGAGAATTGGGATTAAAATCTTTAGATTAAAGATAGGCTAACTGGATTGTATATGGCCGAAATTGGAGTTTTCAGAGCTTAATTAAATATAATAACCGACTAATGACCATTTTGACCATAAAGACTATAAATATTAGGATTAGGATAATTATGATCTTTGCTTTTGCATTGACAATTATAAAATAAACAAATTACAAAATCTAAAAAATTGACAATACTTTATTTATATAACTTTAATTACCATGAAGTTCCCTTTAATCCTATTAAGTCCAAGTGGATCCTGCTTATTAAAAGTTGGTGTTCCAGCAGAAGATGCAGTAGGTGGTCCAGGTTCTTCATCATCAGGTATGGAGCCGTCTGAAAGCTCTTCATGATCCAGTAGGTCCAGGTCCAAGCTCGGTTTTCTTACAGGAATTTTAGACGTTTTTGCAGTTTTAGCAGCCTTTACAGCCTTCGCAGGTGAGCTTGAGGACAAGGATCTCTTCATTCTTATTTAACTTTTAATTAACTTTTAATTAACTTTTAATTAACTTTTAAATTTCATCAATAAATAAAAATTATCAAATTATTTCTGAAATTCAAATTCAGCAGAGCAGATTCAATTCAGAATCAGAAACAGACTTCAGAAGACCGCACAAATCAAATACTCGCAAAAAAATCTCACAAAATAAATCTATTCCTAGAGCCGGCCGGCCTAGAATTAGAAGGAAGATCGAGCTCTAAGCTATTTTTGGGGTATTCAGCTCAGAAAAACCAATTTTTGAGACTCGATAATTTATACAACTGAAAGTCTTTGGGCTTTTCAACTTTTCAGAGCTAAATTAGTGGAAAAACTGTAGGTATTTGTGTTTTTAGGTAAATGTCAATACCTCTAAAAGCCTCTACTCTAAATAAACTCTAAAATCTAAATTCCTAAACCTAATAGTAGACCTACATTCTACATGTAGGGTAGGGTCTAGGCCCTTGGGTGATAGGTTGTAGGGTACATTTTTTATACCTCTAATTCTAATAAGTAAAATTAAAATATAAATAAAGTTAAAAGGTATTCAATTTCTAACACATAAGTACCCTACTGATTTAGGTATTTATATTTAAACTATAAACTATTAAGGCTTTAGGAATTATTTGGCATAGACATTAATTCTATCGTGATCGTAATCGTATGTATTAGGTAAGTAGGTATTTATTGAGTTTTAATATCCAATCGATTATAGAGTTTAATCTAGGTATAGAATTATTCAAAATTCAAGATGTACCTACATATATTATGTAAAATGAATTTCAAGCTCAAGTAGTTAAGAGTCATTGAATGAATTGAGTCATGAAATGAATGGTATCATGTCATGTGTGATATTACTATTTTATTAAATACCTAATATGTATTTTATCATTTCATTATTTATTGTTCAAAAGATCAGAAAGAAAAGCCAAAAACTCATTTATCTTTACAATTTACAATTTAAAATTTAATAAGTGTCTGCTTATTTATAATTATAAGCCTTATACTTATTAGATTGAGATTGAGATTTGTATAAAATATAGATTAGGACAAGGCAATAAGTAGGGTACTACAGATTATACTAATTAGTTAGTATTAGGTAAGTATCTATTACCATATCGGTAATTGAACGAAAATTATAAATTTAATTATCTCTTTCATCTTTAAATTTTAATTAAATACTTATATTACAGTATTGTACTATTGACTATTATACAAGGACATTTTACATAGAATTTAGAAATAGAAATAGAAAGATACAGATAAAGGGCTTTAATAAATTCTCTAATATATGTAGTAGGGTACTTACTTATATAAGTATCCTTTTTTTTATACCATCAAATAATTTTTTCAAAGTCACTTTCGACACTTTTCTTCATAATTCTCTTACCTACTATTCATATGTAGCTACATAATATGTAGTATGTATGCTATGCTATATGTATAGTACTGTATTATGTAGGTAGGTGTATTTTGTATGTAGGTACTTTGTACAATTCAAATTTACAAAATTTGCATAAAACTAACTGTAGACTGTAGTGTAAAGTAAAAGAATAATATTTTTGCAAATCTAAAAAGCTACCTACCAGGCAGGCCCTTATCTTATCCCTTTCCTAAAAACTAAAAGAAAAAAAAGTAAATCTACATAAAATATCTTTTGGGCTCGAGTGCTAAAATACTTTTAACCTTTTAATGTTGCTTTTTCGAAGCTGATTGAATTAAATTATCTTTTTTATACATCTAACACTTCCATTATATTCTATACCTACTGTATAAGTACTATAGAAGGTACTTTCATGTCTCAAATTGAAATGTTTTCCTCTTTTTCCAGCCCAATTTTTTCGAGTACAAAGAGCCTTTTTTTGTACTTTAATAGTATCTAGAGTAGAATCTAAATCTACCTACGAGTACCAGTATAAGTATAAGAATGGACATTTTTTTTAACAATTAAAGTCAAAGGTATAAGTGCATAAATTACAACAAGATAAAATCATGGAATTGAATTGATCTTGGAATTTGGAATTAAATCGAAAGATTGACTGGTAAATCTGCTAGTAGATATAGAGTACTTTTAGTATTGGATTTTTTTTGCTTTTTTTCTAAATCTCAAATTTGAATTCTTTCGAAATTCGATATTTGAATTCCTCAAATGTTTGCCAATTCAATACCTATTACTTACTAGACCTGTGAAATGCAAAGATTTACCTAAAGTATCCAAATTCTAAATCAATTTTAGAGTTTAACTTTCTTTCTTTTTTTCTTTCTTTCAGGAGGAAACGATATAGATGCTTTTGTTATACAAATCTGTAGAATTGAACTCCTCTATAAAGTACATTTCTCTAACAAACAATAGTTATTTTTTCTCAAAAAAATCACAAAACAAAGAAAATCCAATTTGGTTTCTACAACTGGGACTTCCTACAGATACATCATAATATATGCAGATTTTGATAGGAATTTTAAGTCTGATTTGATTTTGATTAAAGTAAACTTGGTAAATAATTGAGGATCTTTATAGTCTGTCTAGCAGATATATAGTATAGTATCATCAAAATAGGTATAAGAGAAATAGTCTTTTTTTACAGGTCAAATTTTCAAAAACTAAAAAATACCACTGCAAAAAATTGCAGTGGTATTTTATAAAAATTTTCTATTAGAAATCCTAGATTTCATCGATTAGGATATTACAAAATCTAAGATTTTAAAGTGCAATTTGAAATTTGAGATAAATCTTCTAGGTCAGTTTAGAGTTAGAGTATTTTCAAAAATTTCAAACTTTCGATAAAAAAATTCCTAATTTATGCAAAAAGGAGTATGAAATGAATTATAGACTAAATACTCCTTATCTGAATTGTACAAAAGAAATTTTGGCTTTTTTACAATTTTTAGTTTCAAATTCTGGTCCAAATTTGTGCTTCATGGATTCATTATATAAATATCTGATAACTGATAACGATAACTTAAATAATTAGGTAAGTTACTAATGGAATCTTGCATATAATAAATTTTTTGATCATTTGTCATTTATTAATACAAAGAAAAGCATCTTAAATAATAAGTCTTGTGCCTAGTACATAGTGCAGAGTATCTCAGTAAAATAAGATAAGACCGCTTAAATGAATAATTTCAAGAATATCTTATATTACCTAATACATAAAACTAAAAAATTATATTTTTCCAAATTTTGATCAAATTTGGTCAAGCTGATTGACTTTTTTGACGACAATTTCGGTCTGTGAACCGAATTTTTTTCAAATTTTGAGTTTGCCTATTTTGGGGCAATTCTCTCATTACCAATAAATGCCTGGATTTGTTTCTGCATGGAATTTGTACAATCAGGTATCTTTTAAATGATGGAATTTATAAAATTACTCATATATCTATAATATAGGCTAGTTAAAGTTAATCAAGTTCAAAATGATTTAGATACAAAATTAAGAAAACTGCCGAGGGATCACATTTTTACAAATTTTGGACCTTACGATTAGTTTCATTTTGTATTCTAATTGTAATATGTAACTAATACATTTTGAAGTCATTTAAGGATCGATCTTTACCGGTAAATTCAATAAAATTATATAATTTTGGATATTTGATATTTGATAAGGTCTTTTGAGTTGACCTGACTGAATTAACATTGAATGATGGACCACAAACGATTTTTCAAGCTTTTGTGGTCATGAATAATGTGCTTTCTATATCTGGAAATTCTACATTTTAAAACTCTGTCCATTGAATGCCTAAAATCTCTCTGAGCTAATCTAAAGTTCTAAAATAACTAATAATAATTCTAAAGATATTGAAAATAATTGGCAAAAAAGAGGCAAGTTATAAGTAATAGCTTAGGTTATAGATGAGGAATGAGGATTGTATCTTTTTTCTCAGTTGTCCAGAAACCATCAGACTTTTACTTGACCCAAAATTTTGATTCTGATGATGAGTTCTATAAAATTTTGAAAAAAAAATATTGAAATATTTTTTGCTTATATACAAAAGTATGAATTCTTATGTAAACATACTAGTTTGCATTTTATATTCAAAATTAGGTAATAAGTATCTTTTTAAAATTGTAATGGTTTGCAATGTAATGATTATTTGGTTTTAAAATATTTTTGTAGACACATACCTCTTTAAAAAATGTAGAATTTCCAGATATAAACAGCTTATTCATAACCACAAAAGCTTGAAAAATTGATTCTGATCAATCATTCAAAGTTGATTCTCAGGTCTAAAGTCCTTTTCAAAGATCCAAAATTTGTAGAAATTGAGACCCTCCACAGAATTCTTAATCCTAAAAAACACATTTTGAATTAGGTATAAGGAAATTAACTGTTTATTTAAAGTGCAAGCAAAGTTAAATAGTGCTCATTTAGATCGTACAATAAAATATAGGAACTTACTTGTACAAATTCCATGCAGAAACGAATCCACGACACTATTGGAAATGACAAAGTTGCTCCAAAATATTCAAATTCAGAATTTGAAAAAATTTATGGAAAAACAAACCGAAAATGTCGTAAATAAATCAACAAGATTGATCAAATTTGATCAAATTTTGAAAAAATTATAATTATTTAGTTTCTGTATTACATAATAATAAGAACTGCTGAAATTATCCATTTTAGTGATCTTATCTTATCCTTTCTGGGATACCATGCACTAACACTATGGTACAGGTCAATTTATTATTTTAAATGCTTTTCTTTGTATAAGAGGTAAAAGACAAGTGATGCAAAAATTGGTCTTAAGATTGAATATATATTAAATTGCGATTCTAATTAATGAAATAAGTACGAGTATTACACTACACTATTCATATAAAAAAATATAGCAGGTACTACGAGTATATATAGCTGGACGAGCGATGCGAGCACTTAAATTATTCAATTTTGCTCACTTGATTTTATAAGTCTCACAATCAGTCTGCCAGTCCAGAAAATTCTCGAAAACTACTATTGGACCGATTTTAACCTAAATCGACATGAAGGACCCTCGTAGGCATAGGGTCATAGGGTCATGCCATTTCGACAAAAATTTCAAGTAGATACATAGTAGAAAAAAGGTTTAAGTACCGTGCGATCTCTAAAACCACATAACACAACCCCTTAAACCTCAAAATTAGTTAAGCGAAAATATATTAAACGCTTTGCTCGCACACTTTAATAATTAACTAAAGAGTAGTTAATTAAGTTCTAGTTATATTGATATTAATGAAAAAACATATTTTATCTCATGTAATCAACACTGGGTATAACAATAACCAGTAGATATGTATAGTAATATGGTAAGTTACAAACAATAAAATGACTAGGCTAAAATAAAGATCAAATGACAAATGTCGCCAATAAAAATGTAGACACATTAATAAATGCCTTGAAATTAAAGAAATTGGACAAGACACTAGACTTTAAAAATTACTTGAATTTTGCTTTTCTTTGAAACCTATCAATACGCAAATTAGATATTTCATGGGAATTAAAAAAAGCGTAATAAAATACTCTGTACACTGTGCTCTCTATATAACGTTATCCAATGGCAACCAGGGGAGAAAAAATTTGAAATGATTAATGGAAGGATATACCTAGAACCCGGAAGGGTTTCACTCTATTTAAAGGTTTATTAAAATAAAGAAAAATGAGATATTTTTTAGAAAATGTATAGCGGTGTAATAGTGGCTTTATAGTTTTAAAGAAGGATTATAGAGAGGGTTTGCTGTAATCATAATTACATATGGGTATATATTTAGGTTTCTTCTTCTTAAAGGTTAAAACTAAATAATATCATTTCAAAAAACATTGGTATACTTTAGTACCTAGATAGCTTACTTCAGCTTCAGCTTAAAAACTCAAACCGAACCGAATCACTTAACTTATTACAGTTACTTATCAATTCATTTCATAAAATAAGACAAGTAATTGAAAATATAAGTTTTTATGCTTTGCAT
>JAQIXA010004035.1:0-12339 GCA_034699045.1 Nanhermannia cf. coronata Gr-Ori-00579 | reverse complement strand
GAAAGAAATCTGAGAAGTCCTCAAATCCTCAAATATTACATAATAATAAATATTATTACTATTGTCGGCAACTTCAATACACTATCAGTACTTATGCTACTTTCTTATGGACTATGCATGGACGATGACAGTACTAATAGTATAGACAGTGTAGTAGTAGTAGATGATAGTTTAGACTTCACATTTCAATGATTATGACTACTTAAATAGGTACAATCTAAAGATTTGGAAATATGTTATAAAATTGAGAAAAGGGTCTTATGACTATAGTAAGGATATATTTTCAGAATAGATTAACTCTTTCGAAAATTTCCGGTCTCTAGATTAACTGTATTTCAATCAAAATTTCCAAATTTTTTACTAAATTTTGCTTTATTGAGCTTCTAACTTGGATCTTTCAAAAACTAAAAAGAGTCTAAAGACCCCTTGAATAACTAGATATACAAAGTATAAGTATTTTGAATTTTGAAACTAATTAAATCACATAAGTTCAGATACCGACGCGATGACCGGCCCAAAATCTAAATTACAAGTTTTATAGATACTTTTGCAAGTTTATTGGCTCTATTATAAAAGCTGTATTGATTTCTCATTCTTTCAAATTGAGCTTTTTACAAGTTCATAGGCAGGTACTATTATGATTATGATAGGTACTTGTACATACATAATATGTATTGTAAATACTACTCGTAGGTAGATACTCTTAAGCTAAAGTATTTATTGTTATAAAAAATGAGTTTTTTTTAGCATTTACAAAGAATACAAAATACAAATGTTGAGAAAAATACAGTAGGTAGGGTACTTTTGAAGTTACAATTTTAAATTACAATTTTAATGAAAGCCTATCATTCTATTTATATAGGTACTAAGGTGTAGGGGGAATGACTTTAAAAAAATTTCAAAATATTTCATACATTTTATGTTTTTTAGAAATGCTATCATTTAAGCAAATACTAAATCGTCCAAGTCGAAATGTAATTAGCTCAAAGAAGCAAGCTGTAAAAATGCGAGAGAGAGAAAGCAAATCTGTAATTATAAAAAATTGACAAAAATTAGCTTTTGAATTAGCTTAGCGAAATAAAAGTGTTTTAAATATTTTGTAAATTTCATTAGGCACTACAATTAGAGTCATTTAAAGTTATGCCTAAACCTACATAATCTTTATTGAAATCTCTAACCTCTAGATCAAGAGTAATTACAATTAATAGGTCCAATCTTGAGACTTATTTTGACTAAATTTTAAATTTTTTTTAATGTCCAAATTCTTAGCATGTCAATTTGAATTTTGCAGTTGGAAAAGCAAGTGATAAAAAATTGCTCATCATTTTTTTTTACAAACTAGATACTTGCTAGTAGTCTGTCTGTACTCTGTACATAATAGGTACTTACATCAATTCAATTGTTCTTCCAACTAATTTTGCAATTATTTTACTTGTTTTACAGACAAAGGTAAAGTTTAAAGGAAGTTCTATTACTTTGCTTTTTTCTCACTTTTTTCTAAAAAAATACAATGATACAAATGTACCTAAAACTTATACATACTAGTAAGAAGAATCTTTCTTGTACTTATTTACGAAAATACAAAAACGCTTTACCTTGATGGAGATAATAACTTAATAGATAATTTTACAAAAAAAACCAAGCAATGGTTTTAAAAGTATCTAGTTTAGACCATATCCATAGTACATTTAACTAAAATAAAATGATATTTTTTAATTTCATCTCTCTTTTGATTGAATTTGCTTCTATATTTTTGGTCAAGGTATGAAATTAACCCGAATTTTAGGTTAGTTTAGATTATGCTAGGTTACGATTTTATATTTTGGGTTATTTTGTATATAAGTGTAAAGTTAGACCAAAATATAGGAGCAAATTAAACCAAAGTTAAATTAAATAGGGATAAGTTAAATCAGAGACAAAAAATCTCAAAATTTCACAAATTAAGTCCATATTTTAAAAAATTACACAAATTTTTGATTAAAAAATTTAATTAGGTAATAATTACGAGAATTCCAGCCTATCTATACTAGGATTTAATTAACTACACTCTTTGGTAAATTATTTATTAGCAGCAAAGAATTGAGTACAATGCAATGTTTAATTTATTTATTATAGAATCCATACCAAAAATTCAAGAATTTAGAAAATTTCTAAATTCTATAATTCTAAAAGTATCTGTCCTAAGTATGTTATCAAAAATTTGAGTTAATTTGAGTTAAACGGACGGTTTTTGGAGCAGAATAGCCCCTTTTTTAAAGTTATACCGTGTAAATGATGGCTATAAAAAGTGTAGATTTGTTGGTCAAGATAAGAGTAATTCATAATAAAAATAGGAGGAGATTTCGGCTCCCACAAGACGAGTATTAAGATAAGATCTAAAATAAAATAAAATAAAATAAAATCATATAAATATGATTACAAGTTGTGGAAATAAATTTAAAAGGATTCTATCAAAGTACTAGTAGTACCATACTTACAGTACAGTTTATAAAGTGGATAAAACATTTTTTTACAAGTATTTGTATTTACTTTATACATTAAACTACTTGTACTTTTGTATAATGTATAGTATAGGGTATGAAATCTCGAGAAATTCTCTCGACTTTTAAATTCAAATTCAACCAATGATTATCTTGAGTGCTTCAATCTCAATTCTCCAATTCAACTCATCTCATCTCATCTCATCTGGGATAATTGCTAAATATTTTAAATGCTCAAATCAAAACTCAAAAAGTGAAGAACATCAACTTCTTATTTTGATTTCATTATAAAGTTGCCAGAATTCTCATGTCAAAGTCCTATCCTATATAATATCGTAGTTTTATAGCACTTGACAAGCCTTTACATAGTTGTACTAATTGAGATTTTATGCAATTTTTAAAATTTCAATGTCCCAATTTATAGATTTACATTATAACTTGACAGTATAACTGGATTTCAAAATATTTACCATACTCATACAGTATAGTTATAGCTATTCTTTTCTCAAATTTCAAAGAAATCCTAGATCTTGTAATGTTATCAAATAGATTAAAACTAGGATTTGGAAATTGAGATCAGAATATCACTATACTGATAATAGTACCCGTAATATAGGACACTTTAGAATAGCAAAAGTCCGATTTTTATTTGATATTTAACTATTTGTAGTTGTACCAATATCTTGACTTTGACCCCTATCAATTGTGGATGAAATTCGAGTACAAAAACATCTAAAAAAATCTGGCTTTTGTAAGTTTGAAGGTGAGAAAATTGAACTAATTTAAGTTTAACAATCTGACAGGTTAAAATGGATAGGTGCTTGGATTTTGAGTAAAAATCGAAAATATTGAAAGATTTTTACTATACCTTGCATATCTTAGATTACCTGGACTTGAAGGTATAAACTATCAAGATAGAATACAAGTGTTTAAGAAATACGAGATTGGGCACTTGAGGTGAGAAAAAGGCAGGTTTACTTATTTTACAGAGACTTTGAAGGATCTGAAACCTAAAAGAATACAACTTTTTTTCGATATAATGCAAGTACCTACGAGTACTAACTTTCCAAAGCTTCTCCAAAATATTGTCATGTATCCTAGTAGGAACCTTATATAGAAGTTTTATTGAACACTAGTACTATATGGTAGGTACTTGAATTGACATTTTGACTTCTTTAAGGTATTTTTCTTCAAAAATCAAAACCCAAAATTTCAAAGTATCCATCTAAATTCAAGTATTATTTACTGGTAAATATTATTTTAGGCTCAATTTTCAAAGTCCCAAGTACATTACCTTACCTTCTCAAAGAATTCCAAATTTTTTAAGATTTCTTTAATTTACTTTGAAGCTATCTATATAGAGTAGCAAGTGAAATAAATATACTGATGGTCAAAAATTCCATTCTTCTAATAGACCATTATAATCATAATCATATCCAAGTCATTGCTTTTTCAAAATACAATGCTAACCCATACTTTGAAACCACTTTTAAAACATGGAAAAAAATAAAATCTCAAAAAAAAGCTGAATCATCCATACCCTATCTTTTAGTTGAGATCGCCGACATTATTAAGACTGGCAATTTACTAAAAAAAAATACAGAAAAAAGTACTCGTATAAGCTTCTGATTCTGAAACTCAAAAAACTCGCTAATACTCCTTATAACTACAAGTAATAGGGTACTCGAAATAATGTTTGGTTTGCAAATAAAGAATATTTTTTAAAGGCTTCATTTTGATTAGTTAGGTTATGGAATTATTTGGGTTTTTTTTATAGATTTTTGTGGAGATTCTAAAGATATAGAAATCAATGGGGATAAATCAGTTAATAAGGGTAGTTAATCGGCTTTCGATTTCTCTAATACCCCTATTCAATATTGTAGGGTCTAGTACAAAGTACAATATGTTGTGGTTGTATTACATGGGTTTTTATATTTATTTATTATGTACTAGGGTACTTTTCCAGTAGTCAGTAGTAAGGGGAACTTGTACTGATTAATCATCTGGGCACGAACACGAAAAACTGCAAAATAAACCGAAAAACGGGTATTAGTAAATATTATGTGGGTATTAAATAATATTTTGATGATTCGACAAAAAGTTCGACTGAACACTTTTCAAAATCTTGATCCTCGGCTATAAAACAAATAACAAAATGTCAGGAAAAAGTTGATTTTTAAGTACCTACCCTACCTTAAGGTTCTTGAAGGGTTTTTAATTTATAATTGATCTGATTTTAGAAAAATTTCTTAGAAATAACTGGAATAATTTGGCCTAGAAGTTTGAAACTTTCAAGAAAGTTTCGAGTTTAGAGACTACAGATTATAATTAAAAGGGTACTTACTAAAAATGGTACATTTATACGAGTACTGACATACTTGTCTCAATTTCCAATATGAAATCTTAGTTTTCGTTCATTATGAAATCCAGAATTCAAAATTGAAATTTGAGGTTGAGGTGAAGAATAGAAAGATCTAATTTTCGATTTAGAATTTGACATTCGATCATATTACAGATATTTGTTACACTAAGGTACTATCGCGGTAAATTAAGGTACTTGCTACTTACATGAAATCTAATCTAATTTTGGCATAAATAGCATGAAATGGGCAACTTTAGGAATTGAATTAATCTATAGGATATCGTGCAAATGAAGTAAAATGTAAGTAATAAGTATTATTAAGTTTCATTCTAATTACTATACCAGATTTTGCTAAATAATCCCTATTACATACCTATTACTATTACAGTTATTAAGAGTTAGGACCTACTTGAAATTTTAGGAAATACATACATACAGATAGCATAGGTAGGTAGTTTCAATTTAATTAAAAACTATTTTATAGAAACCTTTTGATTTCATTGAGTATCAACAGTAGTAGTCGGATATTTTAGATTTTTTACAAAATCGAGTTTAAGTAGCAGTATTAACCCATATCTATCCTATATCATAAATATGTACTCTGTAAATGTAGGTCCGGATAGGTAGGGTACTTGTATTATTGTATTATGGTAAAAGTTCAAGTTTTGAAAAATTTCAAAAGTTTGTCAATGATAGGTTTTGAATTTTGAGTAGTTTGAGATTTACAATTGAAAAAAAGTGTATGTATCTTTCCACTTATCTTTTGGGGGATATTTTGGAGACTACTGCTGGACTATGTATTACTTAAATAGATTTTAAATATGAATTTAATAGAGTCTCATGAATTACTCAAGAACTCGAGTTATTGAATTCTCGAAATCTTGAAAATAACTTTAAACTCTATACCTAATATAAATACCAATACTCCGTAGGTATGTATCTTTAGGTATGTATTGGTATAATGGTGGAGTTTTAAAAAAACACTCGAGATTTTTTATATTTTGTGAGATTCCACCATTATTTCAAAGAGACCTGCCCAACCAAACTCTTGAGTGGAGTTGAGCCGAAATTCATTTCTCGAAACCCTACAAATCAGAATAGGCCTTTGACCATAAATCATTTCTACCATTATATTATAACCAACCATTACACTTACACTTACACTCAATTTCATTAGCTCGCACTATGACGGATCGTTAGTACAAGTACCCAATGACTTAAATTAGGGATCATAAAAATTTCTAAAATGTAGCAGGTACATGTACATCATACGAGTAGAAGTTTTAGGGTTTTTCTAAGAAACTATAGGTAGGATTTAATTTAAAGAATTAAATATTTGAAAATTAGGATAGGAGATATGAAAAATTTGATCAATGCTTTAGCAATGATTACAAATTATAAATTATGTAAATTATGCAATGCAATCATTAAGACCTATTCAGTAGGTAAGTGACCGGACCAGCAGTACCCTACCGCCTACAAATATGACCAAAAATCCGAACTGAGAATAGAATCGAATCGAATCGAAAAGACTTTTCTGAATATATAGAGAAAACGCAACTAATTTTATTATTTAATTCATAGACACTCGTAGCTCTGAAAAACAAATTTTGGCATTATTGCTATTGCAAAGTGGGTTTTTCAGAGCTAAACTTAATCGTAAATGTATATCCTAGCCCGTATCGCTCGTAATATAATATCAGTATAATTCAATTGGAAATGGAAAGAGAAGAGATTCATTGATATATAGTTTACATATTATTATTATTATTATATTATGGGGTATATTGATACTAAAAAATGGCTAGGGGTTCAATGACCTGAGTTCATGAACTTAACCCCATCTAAATCTGAGTCTGGGCTGGGTTATAAGTCTGGCTGTTTTTTCATTTTGTGAGTCTGAAATTCTGAAAGAGGTGACAATTCCAGGCTCCAGGCAGGTCAATTAACAATTGTGGTCAAAATGTCCGGGTTTTCGTACTCGTCACATTTATCGACCTCATTTTCGTCAAGTTTAAGGGAAGACTCGGTTTCGTCACCATTTAGGCCAATCGGGTCGGGTTTTTCTCCGTCAAATTTGGTTTCTACAGCTGATGGTGAGTCCAATTATGAACCTGAATCATCTGACCATGGTCATGATCAAGACCCATTAAAAATGGAATCGGAATGGGACTGGGGAATCCAAGAACAAGACGAACAAGATCATTTTCAACAAGGTAATGCTGATCCTTATATGAGTTTTACACCAATAGAACCACCATGTCCAACTCCTATGACCATGTCAATGTCATTTGCACCACCACGACCATCTGCATCATCATTATCATTAAAAACTGAACATCAAGGTTATGGAAATATAGCTGATGATTATAAAATGAGTTTTACACCAATACTACCACCATGTCCAACTCCTATGACCATGTCAATGTCATTTGCACCACCACCACCACCATCTGCATCATCACAAACTGCATCAACATCAAATTCAAAGACTCTGGCTAATTATGATGTGAAGAATCAATTTCAGTACTTTCCCACCCACTATACAAAGCCCGATGATGAAGAAAATGAAGATACATTTTTTAAAGCAATTGACCCACTACAAGAAGTAATTGAACAACAATTACAATGTGATGAAGAATCAACTGACATTGACTCTGACCATGAGCATGAATTAGAATCTGAACTTGAAGCTAATCGAATCCCACTAAAGATGAGGAAATTGTTGCCGAAATCTGAAAAAGAACGAATAGCTCGGAGATTAGCTGATGCTGATGCTAATAAAGAGTATTATGATCCACAATATATTCTCTATTGGGGTTTAAAGTAAGTTTACAGATTATTCTAAAAAATTATTGGGCCATCATTATCAAATTAATAATTTAATCATCATTTTTGCTTTATATAGGAAACTTGGCCCAGATCCATATAGACCATATGGTAACATTATTGCTTAATTAAATTATAGATAGTATGGTACCATTAGCCTATGCCTTAATTATCAACTTAAGTACCCTACTAATTTTAACATTTATTTTTAATTTAGAGTGTCCAATTTCTGACTGTGATAAGTCCTAGTAAGTTTCAAAATCATTCATCATTATTGAAATTGTAAAATACTGGGTGCTAGCGAAGCGAGCTCTTCTTATTTCTTATTATTATTTTAAATGTTTTGTATTTAACTAACCTATTCTGTTTAATTCTCTTTTCTAGTAAGAACGGTAAGAAGAATAAATAATAATTAACATTTAAAATTAGTTCAATTAAGAAAAAGCTATTAATTTTATGTAAATAAACTAACTTGTTTTCATTTTGTTTTATATTATTCTAGAGCAGGGTAATTAAAACATTGATCATTTTCATTACTAATTAATATAAATCTTGAAGTAAATAATAATGAATTATAATTAATTCTCAAGGTTTAAAATATCATGCGAATTTTGGACCACATGCAAAAG
The DNA here is from genome assembly GCA_034699045.1 of Nanhermannia cf. coronata Gr-Ori-00579. Lineage (NCBI taxonomy): Eukaryota > Metazoa > Arthropoda > Arachnida > Sarcoptiformes > Nanhermanniidae > Nanhermannia > Nanhermannia cf. coronata Gr-Ori-00579. Next base: position 4,039 of record JAQIXA010004035.1, on the reverse strand, counting down.
TTCAATGGTAAGAAATAAATCAAGTTCAGATCAGGATTAATTATGACAGGGTGCTAATTATGCTTTAAATTTTTAATTTTAACAGGTTCCAATGCGTTAGATGCGAAAAAGGTTATAAAAATCGTATTTCTCTCTTGTGTCATTTTAAAAAAGGTAAAGCATTACTACTTTCTAATTAATTATAAAATCATTAATTAAGTATTTATGATTAATTATTCCTATCTATCTGTTCTGTAGTATCCTAATACCCTAACTTACATAAAACTACCTATTTAATTGTACGAATGAAGATCATTTTGCTATTCATCTTTTAGAATTTGTCCGGTTCGTCTGTCCAGAAGATTACTCGAAATCATAAGGACCGATTTTAACCAAACTTGACATGAAGAATCTTTATAAGGGTCTAGTTGTCCTATTTCGGCAAAAATTTCAAGTGACCCCATAAATTATGCATCATTGAATGAACTGACTATAGCTATAGCATAGTCAGTCATAGAGTCATAGGGGTTATCGATGATGGATATTCCCGAATTCGACCTGAAAGCTGATCCCTTTGCTTTGCCCCTTAAAACTGGAGTAAATTAAGCTGTCAGCAACGCTTCGCTCGTTCAATTAATAGTTAACTTTAAAGAATAGTTAATTATATATCCTAATAGAGATTTAGTAAAAAAATAAATTAAAAAGAATTGATTTTATTCGAATTTTAATTATTTTAGTTCATGAGCCAACAGGACCCAAGAGAAAAAGGAAACCAAAACCGAAGACGATAGATGTTGAAGATTATATCAAAAAGTTTTATGAAAGTCGGGCCAAGGCCAAGAAGAAAGATGGTCGAGTTCCCGAAGATATTGCACCACCGATACCAACAAAAACCGATGGAAATGGCAATGAGGTTTCATCTATAAATTTGTATTATTACACTTATTACAATTGCCACGAAAAAGATAAAGAATTGCAAGACAAAGATCCACTTCTAGATGTTGATGCAGATGCTGACGACGAAGATGATGATATTGATACTCTACTGATGACTAAAAATGATAAAAAATAATTTGCAATCTAAAAAATTAATTATCTCAATTATCTTACTCGTTTCTTTTAACTTTTATAACCATGTTATTAATTATAATATAAACCTTAATATTTACTCTTATCTTATATATTCTAAAAATGTAAACTTGCATAAAATGTAATTAATTAAAACATCAATATCCAGATGATTACCAAAAAGTACCTACTATTTGTAATACCTGTCTGGCAAGTGGTATAGGTATAATTATTAGTAGGTACCTATGTATTTATGATTAGTTTAGAAATATCTTGAAAATGTTAGATCCCGACTGATTAATTAATAATTAGGATTTTAATGATTTTTAATTTTAGTTCAAAGAGAGCTTTAGTAAGGGTTTCTACATCGATTCTAGAAATAGTAGTAGTAGATGTAGAATATGGTTGAGTTGTATTGGGAAATGCAGTGTTGAGGTGAGCAAATAAATAAATAGGGATGATGAGATAGGATTTTAATGTGATTGTAAAGTTTGTTTGAAGAGTTTTTACAAAGTTGAACCTGTTGGATATGTCAGTAGTCAGAGAATTGTACTCAAAAAAAATACCCTAAAATAATACAGAACAGATACAGATAGATTTCTCTACAGTAAGTATAAACTTAGGTCTATGCAATGGTGTATTTCAATCTGACAGGATATTTCTTAAATAAACAGAGAAATATACTATACAAAAAGTTTAGGTAATAATAATAACAAAATTACATAATTTCGATATTTAACTACATAAAAAGGTTATGTGTATGTATTTTGCCTAGGGATCTGATCTGGAGCTGGATCTGTAATGGAATTTTTAATCTTTTAATCTTTATCATTCTATTTTGACTTTCCCTTATGATTCAGCTCTGAAAATTCAGATTTGGACCTTTTTGTATGTATTACATAATAATTAAAAGTACGATTTAGAAACAGTAAAGGTCTTTCAGAGCTGAATTAAATGAATTTTAAAATATCAAAATGCCCCATTAAATGGTCTACAGATATAATACTCGTTTAATTCAGATTCAGGCTCATCCTCAGATTCAGATTCGAAAAACAAGATTTTGACCTCAGACCTCAGCTATCGTTGTTCATTTTAGGTTCAGATGAAAAAGGCAAGGTTAGAATAGAATCAGTAGGTTTTTCAAAACTGAATTATATGAACATACATGTCAATCGTCGTCCATTTCCGTATTAGGTACCTATGTAAAAAGATTGGGTCAACTTAAACTTTTATGAATTTTATAGGTGTTGAAGCATTAAGTAAGTACATTACTAACAATGAAATCTATATAGTTAAAAGGGCAAAGTATTTATTTATCGATCATAAATACTAAAAAACTAGTAGGTAGTAGAGGTATAAGTACTAAAATACTTAAAGTACCTATAAGTATAAGAGGTATAAGTATCTACTAAGGAGTTTTGAAAATTCTCCAAATTCTCAATCAATCATCCACTCTAGAAAAATCTCGATGAGGTTTGTGATTCGAAAACACCCCATTAAAATATCATCCATATGTATGGTGTGTGTGTATTTTTATTTATTTATTTTTACAATAGACTCCCTTATATAGTGAGCTTACTGTATGTACTAACCACAACAAGTTAATATTTTTATTTAAATGTTTATTTAAACATACAAAACCATTTACAGACACAGACTAGTAGGTACTCTAGACTCTAGAGTTTTCTATATTATAATTTCTCTTTTGATTTTGTAAAAATATTATTATTGGTTCATAAAATACAATTGGGTAGTCAGTAGTCAACTTCAACCCTTTTAAAACCCTTTTTGACCATATACTGATATATTATATGCTATGTAAGTACTAAGTACTTATATGTAGGGTACGATTAGGCACTTTTAATACCCTTTTAGAGTAGGTACAATAAACATTTACTCAAAATTTTGACATTATTGTGAGTTGTGAGATTAGAGCAGGGGCAAATCCGCATAAATACTACAAATATATTTATGCACGTGTCCAGCAAAGTCTCTTATCTCAATCTCTTAACTATTTTGCATTTATGCCATAGTACCTAGTTAGTTTTATAGATAATTAAAGTAGGCATTTTTTTGGAGATTTAGCTCAAAATAAATCCAAAATATTCTTTGATGATATCCTTAATAAAGGGATTATTATTCATCTAATGTATCTAAAATCTAAAATAGTATTTAGAGATATTAATGTCTTAAATATTTAGTATTCTCTTGAGAAATCCCTCATGTCGAGTCTACAAATACAGAAGATCGTAAAAATTCAGGTTTTTAAAAAATGATACCAAAAAGTTAGCAAATCTAGAAAGTAAAGTAATCAAAAGTCATCTGCAAATAATCAATTTTTTAAGAAATTGCTTCAGCTTTGATAAACCTCAATTTTACAACAAAATACGTGTAAGTGTAAATATAGAGCCATATAGGTTTTTCAGAGCTTAAAATAAAAAATTCAGACCACAACTATAAGTTTAATATATCTGGTAACTTCGAATAGATATGGGAGGTCTTCAAACTCTAAATTTGAGTCTCTATTTCTAATCGAATCTAATTTTGAATAAATTTCTCAAAGAAAAAAAGTATCATTCTCATTAAAATGATATATTTAAATAAATGATACTTCAAGTCTCTCAAGTCCAGCAGTTGCTTTTGTATTTCCACTACTCATAAAATCCTCATTCAAGTACTTTTTTTTAAGAACTTTTTGAAAAGAAAAGAAAGTTACCTGACAAGCTATTAACTACTCATACTCTGATACTTGTATTTCAGTAGTATCAGTCAGATCAAACAAAAAAAATCCTCAAGAATCATCCAACTAATAATATTTATAATTTGAATACTTTTTTGCAAGACATTTTACTATCAGTATGATACTGATAGTATCAGTACATCCCTCTTGATTTGATTTGACTGATCTTGAATCAAAATTAAATAAAAAAAAAATTTATATACCTAACCTATCGATCAAATTGGATTTTTTTCAGATTGCATTTCAGAAGAA
>JAQIXA010004034.1:0-12342 GCA_034699045.1 Nanhermannia cf. coronata Gr-Ori-00579 | reverse complement strand
ACTAATGATAGCATATTTAGTAAAATTAATTTCGAAATTTTGACCAATGACTAATGTTCAAGTCAAAAATTAAAAAAAAATTTTTTTACATCATGGGTTTTCCGAGTCAGTTAAGTTTTTGAGGGTGTTGGCGGCGGAATAACGGTATGCCGTAAGGAAATTCGGATTCGGCGGGAAATTTTACTTTAGGGTACCTTTTTGAAAGTTGTGAACAGCCCTTGGCATTTCTTAGATGGAAACCGCATACTCCCCTTTGCCTTGAATTTGACGACTTTTTTGAATTATTTGATCGAATTTTTGCCATTTTTACTGATCTTTTAGATTCGTAAAACTGATTTGTCTGATTGCTCACTTTTTTGACATTTTTTGACCGATTTTTACATTGATGATTTTTGCCGAATTGCCCGATTTTCACACTATATTCTTATTAGAGACTTTGACTAAAATTTGCACAAAATTTTTGAGAAATAGTACCTGTTCATATTATATGATCAAATGAGAAAAAATTGGTCATAAAAATTTTGAAAATTCTGCTTGGCCTAAATTTTGCATTTTGACGACTTTTTGAATTTCTTTATCGAGTTTTTGCCATTTTTATCATATTTAGATACGATTTACCTGATGGTCATTCCATAAATTTTTACAAATTTTTGACATTTTTGACCAATTTTATCATTTTGATGACTTTTTTGAATTTATTGATCGAATTTTTCCCATTTTTATTGATCTTTAATCTTTTAAATACGTTTCGAAATTCGTATTTCTTAATAATTGCTCACTTTTTTGATATTTTTGGCCGATTTTTACATTGATGTATTTTTGACCGAAATATTTCAACCTATATTCCTAGAGACTTTGACTAAAATTTGTACAAAATTTTTGAAAAATATCTGTTTATATCTGTATTGTGTATTATATGATCAAATGAAAGAAATTTAGACATAAAATTTTGGGCCAAAATTTTGCATTTCGACGACTTTTTGAATTTTTTAATTGAGTTTTTGCTATTTTTTATCATTATAAGTTATGGTTTGGTGGAATTCCTCATTGCCTAAATTTTTACTAATTTTTTGACATTTTTGACCAATTTTTGCATTTTGACGACTTTTTTGATTTTTTAAATCATATTTTGACTTTTTTTTACTAATTTTATAGATAATTCTCTCTTTCTAGATCATTTCTTAATTTTTTCTCTCCTTTTTAATTTTGACCGATTTTTATATTGATGTTTTTATCTTGTTATTTGCATTTTTGTCCGAAATATTTCACCCGATATTCCTAGAGACTTTAACCAAAAGGCTATCTTGGGGATGGGCTTTCAGGCCTTAAAAATCCCAAAGTAATCTCTACCAGAGAAAACTAGGATTTCAAACTGAAAATTTAATATGGAAAGGCCTGAAAAAATATTGATCATTAGTGTATTTTGGAAATTTTTAAAAAAAATTTATATATCTAGGTCTTACTTAGAATTAGAGTTTAAATTAAATTGCTTACACATTAGTATAAAGGATATATATTCGGCTTTCGAGTCTTTGCATGTTAAACATCATATAAAGGCCAGAAAGCCTAACATAACTCCAAAATGGTACTCATATTTGACCGGAAATATACAGATATTTAGAATTTTTTTGAGATATTTTCAAAAAATTCCAAAACAATGCATTTGTTTCACAGAAAATTAATTTGAAATTATTAGAGACTTCATTAGATACTTACATAATAGTATTATTATCTCAATTTTCAGTTTGAAATCCTATTTTTCTCTGGTAGAGATTACTTTGGGATTTTTACCGAAATTCGGGCTTTTCTGATGGTTTTTAAACTAACTAATAAACCTAACTATAAATCCTATTCTATTTGGATTCGTGTAAAGTCAAACAAAGGAAATCTAATATAGTTTTTTTTACAATCTCATCTCAAATCTGTACAATATCCTTTCGGTCTTGTGACTTTTTATAACTAGATTTTTATCTCATTTTTTATTTATACTATAAAACTACATTTTTTTCTTAAAAACATGAATTTCCTATTACTTATCTGCTAGGAAATTTTGCCAAAATTGCCAAAAATAAAGATGATCTGACGGATTTACCACAAATTTTCTCAAAATTAGTTTTTTTTTGAAAATTTCAGACTTTAAGAACAATACAGGGATCTTGTTAGACCCAAAACATAAGGACAAATTCAACCAAAATGCAGATGAAATTAAACTTTAGTAGGTTATAATTTACCTGAACAACGAAATTTTTGGCAGAATCTGTAATCTCATCCCAGTACGGTGCTAAAAAATATAGAAAATTCAAATTTTGCTCAAAATTTTATAAAAATTTTGTAAGCAAACCTTCAAACTCATATTGAGCTGAAATAATTTTTCTAGTAACTCCAACTTCACCCGATTCATCCCCTTCAAAAAGTGGAAAATTAAACTTTTAAAATGGAAAATACGGTTTTTAATGGTATGCTTACAAAATGGCTCATATCCGCATAATCTATACAAAAATACAAAAAAAATAATTAAAAATCGATGGTTTATTGATATTTCAATCAAATATTCAATAAAATTGCGAAAAAATGTTCATGATTTTTCTTTAAAAAAATGGAATTTCTTATTTAAAGTCAATGGCCAGCCTTGAGTATTCAAATCACCCTTTCCGATTTAATCTCATCCCAATTTTGGTTGAATTTACCCCTGTATTATGGGTCTAACCTTACGAAATTAAACCAAAATTTAAAAAATCCTAACCTAACAAATTAAACCAAAGATATTTTGGGTTAATCCCATACAGAGGTAAAGCTAGACCAAAAATATAGGGATAAATTCAACCAAAATAGGGATGAGATTAAACTTGAGTCTATTAAAAAATGAGATCCTGTCCTGTTTGGTGATTTTGAAGTATTTTTATATTTCGTAATAATTGACGTAGGACTTATTAGAGATCAATATGAGAAAAACAAGATTAGTATTGATTTTGAAATGTATATAAAATGATATTAAATTCAAATTATTGACTACAAGTGTACCAAGATAATGGTTAGAATACAGTGAAATTTCCTTATAAAGTTTATTTCATTGAAAGTTTTAGACCTCTAGATCTTGATCCCATTGAATTAGCCTTAAATCTAAAAATTGCGAAATTTGAAGCTCCAAATAATTTTTCGGCGAATTTCCTCTTATAATTAGCTAGCTTGAAATCCAGTTATAAGCTCTGAAAAACCAGATTTCTTCTCAGGCTAAATCTTACTTACAAATAAATGCATGGAAATGTGAGAAAAAGTCGAATTTCTCAGAACTAAATAGGCCATAAAATGCCAAGGCAGGGTTGCTAACTCGAGTAAACTCAAATTTAAAAAATAAAAATCACAAAATTTCATTTTTGCCATTTATAAGGTCTTTATAAATCCAAATTTTCGAGAATGATGCTTTATAGAGAAGCTAAATTGTACTGTAATATCGATTTTAATATCAAACTGTTTCATTCTCGTGTGTTATAGTATTAGGTACTATACTATACTCGAATCTTAGCACATGATGAAAATAAACAGTCTCATAAAAATGTATCAATCATAAAAAATTCAATAAATAATGTATGAAATTTCGAATAAAAAAAACTTACAAAATATATAGAACTACACCTAAAAAGGTCCAAATGTCAAAAAATTATGAATTTTTAGATACCTATTGTATATCAAGTATCATCAATATTTCGACTTACCTAATGACCAAATATCCACAGATGAATTGTACGGTTTCCTCTGAATCACTTCCGGGGCTTTAGTATACAAGAAATGTACAAATATTTAACTTTTTTCAAAGAAAAAATGCTAAAAAGTATCTCGAAATTATATTTACATAATACTTTATAAATGTCAGGGTTGGCAGTATCAGCATTTTTACAATAAAATGTCTGAAAACTATGATTTTTTGCTTTTTAGGGCTTAATTTAGGATTAGAAATAGGAATAGGAGATATTAGTAAAATTAATTTCGAGATATTTTTGATTTTTAATAAGAGTTTTTACCACAATATCCTACAGTTCCACAGAACGTGGTCATTATCCTATCTTCATCGAGGATTTTTGCAAATCTGACCAAAAATTGAGAAAAATTTGAGACTTTGAAAAATATATTGAAAGGATATATTCGGCATTCAGGTCTATGCATATTAAATCTCATATAAAGGTCAAAGGTCACAAGTCTTGGAGATATTCTTTTGAATTATCTGTATTTACCCGAAATCTGAGATTTTAATGAGAGAATCATCAGTCTTGGATTTGTAGAGAATATTTTCCGGCTTAATTTTCAAAAAAAAAACTTGAAATTTAAGCATACCCTACTTTATATCTACTAGTACATTTAAATACACTTACTTTAATGTCCCTGTGAACAATTCCCAGCCTGTGACTGTACTATAGAGCACAAAAAACATAATTTTTACAAATACAGATACATAGGGTATCAAATTCTCAAAATTTTGAGAAACCTAGGATAGGACTACGATCGTTTGATTTTATAAAATATTTTTCAAAGAATAGTCAATTCAATTATCAATGGGTTTTTTGACATCGATTTTTTGAAATTGGCAAAAAATTGTCATAATTTTAACGGATATACCAGGTAAATTGAAATGTGGACCAAAACTACTCTATCCCATTATATTAAATGTAAAATTGAGATCAAAATCAACATTTTTATCCAAAATTTTTGGCCAACGCGGATAGCTACTGACCTAAAAGGTCAAATAAAATTTTATTCTGGATTTAGTTATGCGTATTTCTAATGCATTACAAGAATAGGGTATAACATTTCATTTGACCTTTTAGGTCAGTATCTATCCGCATTCCGTATTGTCCAAATATTTTGTGTAAAAATCTTGATTTTGATCTCAACTTTACATTTAATATAATGAGATCGAGTAGTTTTGGTTTTCGATATCAATTTACATGGGTTAAAAGTTAAAGCAAAATCTAAAATTCATGACAGACAAAAATCATAGAAGATTAGCCCTTTTTATTAATCCTTTTTATAAAAAATTAATCACGAAATAAGGTTAAATGTGTTTGCAAATATGATTAAAACAAAAACACCCCAAGTCATTTCCATTTAAAAAATAATAACTTTTAAAGTCTTTGTAAACATACCTCAAGTGCTGAAAGTACTTGTTGACAAACGCCTAAAAAATTGAAAACAATTACAAATTATAATTATTATAATTGTTTTGGGCTAAGGCTAAAACTCACCTGCGGCTTCCTTTAAGTAAATATAGAAAAAATTACAATTAAATTAAATTAAATTAAAAAGCTATTTTTTTTGTAAAAAGTTGTACTTTTTCAGAGTAATGGCCTTTTTTTACGATCCGGTCGAAAAGTTCTCCACCATCTGCCAGCTCTAAAACTATAAAAACCTCCAGGGGTGATTCATATATGGATTTCATTAAAACCTTTAAAAAAATCCAATTAAAATTTTTACTAATTATTATAGTAATTATTTTCCCATAAGTATACAAGGGATTTTCCCACATATTATATAAACTTCTAATCCTAATAAATGTATCAGTAGGGGTATATTAGGGATAGTTTGAAAATATTTAAGAAAGGATATCTTTGGGCTTTTCTAGCGTTTATAAAGGCATGAAACCCGAATATATCTTTTAAATATCCTGTTTTGGTCTGAAATATTTGCTATTTTGATCTGAATTTTTATATCTCAGCTCTGATCTATCAGTATACCTATCTATCTATGAATCTAAGGAATAGTCAAGAAATTAGGACAAATTACCCATTGATTTTTTGAAAGATAAGCAAAAATTTACCATAATTTCAACGGTTTAAAACGATTCAAATTCCTAAAACATTTTCTAACTATTCCTTTTCTACCCTTACTAATCCAAATTATTATACAAGTCATACATTTACATTCTACAGGATTATGTTAGTGTATAAAAGCCAATTTTTGAGATATTTTTGCTAAATTTTTGAGTTTCGTATTGAAATTCAATAAAAATTTCATTAAGATTTTCACAAATTAAAACAACCCTGTTCGGCCTTTATCTAAAAAATTTAAAAAATCCGATTAAGATAAAAAGTATGTTAATTTTGTAAAATTTTGAGAATAAGTTGGTTGAATAATCATTTTCAGAAGGTTTGGATTTAAAGATAATGCAAACATAAGCCATTTTTCGTATGACCTAACACATTAGCTAAATATCAATATTTTTTAGATTTTATCGAAATATGTACTTACAACATTGGGATGGTTTAGCTTCAAAAGTGCTTCAATTTCTGAGGAAATGACTTTTTTCCTCTTTCCTTGTCCCTGAATTATAAAAATAATTTAGATACTTTTTTACCGATAATCGAAAGTTTACTGTAAAGTAGGTGCTTAAATGCCAAAATAATTGAGTATAATTTCCACCCTATTTTGATTGAATTTAACCCTTTATTTTTGGTCTAACTTTACCACTGTATGAAATTAACTCTTATTTTTTTAAATCCTAACCTAACTTGAAATATTTTTGGACTAATTTCATACAGGGGTAAGATTAGACCAAAAATATAGTGACAAAATCAACCAAAATAGGGAATGAGATTAAATCCAAGCCTTAATATTCTTGTATAAAATCCCCATTTGAATTCAGAAAATTTTAGATAGGTAAATATAGTTAACTTTATACTCAAGATAATCAACTCTAGGCTGTAGTTATCCTTAATTTGATAAATATTTTAGATCTAATAGAAAGATGCATCATAAACTTGTACCAAAGTAAAAAGTTTTTGAAATTTTTTTGACATTTGATCGATCAAGTTGTTCAAAAAGAATTTTTTCTGAACTTTTTTGAATTTCTAATCAGAATATTCAATGAAAATGTCAACTTTATAAAACTTTAAGATTGGCATTCTTACTTCAGAATATCAATTTGAAATCCTAGTTTTCGTATTTAATATTTAATCATATTTAATCTTGGATTTCAATAAGAAAAATTTTAGATAAGAAAATCACTTTTGAACCTTATTGAAATTTTTGAAATTTGTGAATCAAAAATATCAATTTTCAGTGTTTCTATTAGCTTCAAAAGTATGATAAATTATCCAAAATTGTTTTTGGAAATTTAAATTTTAAAGTTCATAGTAGGGACCCTTCTTGTAAGTACTTAATAAGGGCAAAAGATATATTCAACTTTTAGGCCTTTGCATGTTAAACCTTATATAAAGGCCAGAAAGCCCATTAGAACCCAAAGATATCCTTTCAATGTAAAAACTTAAAAAATCCAGAATTTTGGAAATATCCCAAATTTTTCTGAAAAATTTCAAAGGATATCTTGGGGTTCTAATGGGCTTTCTGACCTTTATATGAGGTTTAACATGGTATATGAGGTAAAAGCATGGAAACCGAATATCTAGTTTTTAAAAGGCCCATTTCTCATAAGAAATTTTCCAAAAATTTTCAAAAATTTTCCTAAAATGTACATTTTACAGTGTAAAGGTTTCTTGAAATCATTTCAAAATGTCAGTTTTAGAGATTTTAAGTCTTTAAATATACAAATAGTACCCTATATTCTACTTTTAACTGCGTCGCGTACTTAAAATTTAGAAAAATGTCAAATACTATAGGTAATGTAGCAAAAATAAGTTTTAAAATATCACTAGAAATAAGGTAGGTATATGTATATTTTATAAACTTGAGTGAAAAATTTTCAGACTCAGCATCAGAAACATACAAAAAATACTAAAAATATACCTAAATAATATATAATACAAGTACTTTGCAAAATTTTTGCACAAACTTTTTTGGTTTATAAAGTAATAAATAATAATATTTAATACACTTTGAGTATATGTGTATGTAAAATCCCTTGTGTTTAACTTTTCATGTCAATTTGTGTATAAAATCTAATTTATTTTTCTGAGAATAAACAGACCCTTTTTCCAACCTAAGATTAGATTATATGAGGTATTTATATACTCGTATAATATATGTATTTAAATTTATGAAAAGTTAATAATCATAATTTTATTTTGTAGGTTTTTAACCTCTTTCTGGATGACTTTACAAGCGTATTCTTCCTCGGATAATTTGTGTTTACATCGGTAGACTGATGAGGTCACACCCCTAGAAATTTCAAAAAAATTACATTAATTTCATAAAATTCTGAAAAATATGTCAAAAAATTATGAAAAATTCCAAAATTTGATCTTTAATTGTCTTATATGATTTAGAAAACATGTTGCTTTACAAGTATAAAATATTTTTAATTTCTTAAAATTACGGTTTTTTGATTTAAGGATATCTTTGGGTTGTATTGGGCTTTCTGGCCTTATATGAGGTTTAACATGCAAAGGCCTGAAAGCCGAATACATCTTTTGGTATTATTATATTTAGGTATTTAGGAACTTGATACAGTAAAACTTCTGTTTATAGTTAAAAAGTACCTGAAAGTTGAATAATTGCAATTAACTAAATAAATTTCATCCCTATTTTGGTTGAATTACACCTATATATTAGTCTAAATTTACCATTTTATGAAATTTAACCAAATTAATTAGTGTAGTTTTGATTAAGTTATTGATTTTAAAAAATTTGGGTTAATTTCATACAAGTTAGACCAATAATATAGGGCTAAATTCTACCAAAATAAGGATAAAATTAAGTCAGAGTCATTGTAATTTGGAAATAGGCTTACAAAAACCTAAACCTAATTTTGGTATAAAAGTTAAGCAATGCAATGCGTAAATCTTGAATATTTAAGTTTGTTTAGTAGTGTATTTTTATAAGCTAGATATCAAATTAGGGTTCATTAAAAGTTACAAAAATAGTATCAGGTTTTTTTGGCATTATAGATAGTTATTTATAAAATGTCTTGAAATGTGTTCTCATTGAACTCAATTGATTTACGTGGATTTTATCGACTTTAAATATTTTTTTATAAACAACTTTTAAAGATACCTATAAAGTATAAAGTGAAACACAAGAAAGCCGGGTTTGAAATGTAAAAAAAAATCAGATTTTCAAAATCAGATACTTTTCAAGGATATTTAGGATTAAGGAAAGGAAGCCACTCAATTTGGAACCTTTTTATATTATGTTTAGAAAGAATTTTGAGATTTTTGTCATTACTTTATAGACAAATACTAACTAAAATGTGCTAATAACTAGCCAGGACTTTAATTAACAGTAAAGGATATATTCGGCTTTCAGGCCTTTACCATGTTAAACCTCATATATAAAGGCCAGAAAGGAAAAATTTCTTTTGAAACTATACTTATATCGTTAGGTATTCGAATTTTGACAAATCCAACAATCGATATTTTTGCATTTTATTCAAGTATGTACCTAATAGTTTAAGTCATTAAAATATAACTCAAATCTCTAAACTAAAGAATGATCAATTCGTTGTGAAATTCAACATTTAAATGTCAAAAAAATAACTAAGTTTCCCAAAAACTTGGCGATTTGATGAAAATTTCTTAAAAAATTTCTATAAATTCTTGATAAAACTATCAAAAACTCAATTAAAAAAGATTTTAAAATGTTTATTAAAGGTTCCAACTTGATTATCTTCTCTTTAAAGCAAATTTTAAAGAAAAATAGACTTAAAAATTGACAAAAATGTCTCAAAATTGTCTGAAAACCCTTCAAAATATCCATTTAAATAGACCGCAAAAAGGATCATAAAAAGTTCCAACTTGATAAACTTCCCATTTAAGCAAATTTTTTAGATAAATATACTAAAAAAATGGCAAAAATATCCAAAAATTTGCTTAAAACTTTAGTAAATCTATCAATATAATTCTATTTAAAGAGATTTATAAAAGGTTCCAACTTGACCAACTTGTCATTTTAATTTAGATAAAAATTTTAATCAATATTTGTACTCACTTTCCCATCAAAGGTCCAATAATGAAATCATAAAAAAAATCTCTTTCCTCACGTTTCTCGATCCACATTTCTTCACCACTCATCTTACTACTTGCACTTTTGGAAGAAGAATCCTCCAATATTTTCGATTTTTTTGAAAAAAATTTCACAACTAAACAAAAATTACAAAAAAATATCAAAACTTAAAGTAAATATATGTACTACTAGTTAAATGGCAATTTGGTATCAGATCTAGACTCTCTAGACAAGAGGGGAATTTTCAACTCTTTTTTTTTGAGGTCTTGTAAACTTGACTTTGATTTCCAAACTGCTTGCGAAATCAAAATGCACGCGTTTCATATATACATTTATATTATACTTGTACTTGTACTACAAGTACTATTACTAGGCAAAAGCTATGTACTTTTTTTTATATTTTATTCCATTTTATAATACTCATACTCATATATACTACACATATATTTTAAAAGTACTTCTGCTTTTGTGCTAAAATATATTTTAATATAATCGCATGTTAAAGTACCTACATACGAGTATTATACTAATAGGAATTTCCAGCCATTTAATCAAATTAAAAGTTGTCCGAATAATAAGTGTAAATGCGAGAAAAGGGGCCTTATGTTTTACATAATTTTGAAATATAAAAAATCAAGATAAAAAGGATATCTTGAGGTTATAATGGGCTTTCTGGCCTTTATATGGGGTTTAATATGGTAAAGGCCTAAAGACCGAAGAGATCCTTTAGCATGGAAAGGTCTAAAGACCGAATTTATCCCTTTTTTAGATCAGAAAGTTGCTAATTTCGACCGAATTCTTATAATTTTATCCTTAGTAAGAAAAGTACATTATTGAGCGATTCTGTAGAGAGATACGACTAAACTGGTCATTAAGAGCAGGTCAAATCACTAAGATCATAAATTTCTGATCTCTAGGTCAATCAGGATTACCTATAAAAAGCAAAATTTTGATTAGAATTTGAGATTTTGACAAAATTTTGTTCAGAATTTAAAATTTTAAACTAGGTATAGATAGAATACTTTATATTTATAAACCATATATTGCAGACAAAATTCTGTCTTTCGAGCTATTCTGGTTGACCTATTGTTAGAGGTCAGAAAAAAATACGATTACCTGCTTATTTATAGAGGCTACTCATGAATCTATAGAATTCAATTTGAATCACAAATTTTTAGTCATAAAATTACTCAAAGGCATTTTAAAAAGATAATTTTCCAAAAAAAAAATTTTTATCAAAATTCTAATTTTTTTGATTTTTGGCAAAATTTCATTTTGCTCAATTGTCCGACACAAAAATTTTTTGAAAAAGTTTAACTCTCTCTGGAGAACATGGATATACAAGTACATGTATGTATAGTGTAGTGCAAATATTCGATATAAAAATTATAATTGTCTATACTTTTATAACTATTAGTATTATGTATAGTACATACCTGGAAAAATCCTTTACAAGTATTTATAACTAACTTCTAATCGAGTTTTCAAGACTTTTTTGAGTGCTTTTTTTTACCTTCTATAAAGTTTAAAGAATCAATTCTTGAAATATTATTCTTACTAACCTAACTACTACCTAAGAAGCTATGTTTTTTAGAGGCAAACAGGTTTTTTTTTCAATTTCAATTTGTATATTTTTAATTTTAAATAGCTCTAATTAGCCTTATTGTTGACTATATACTGTGTAAGTTCAGAGGACAATTACACCTTAATTAACAATTTAATATGAGTATATTGAAGTTATCTAATCTAGCAAATACTTGAATGGCTCATAAATGTACATTTTTGTCGGCAAAATTTTAATAAAAAATGATTAAATTGGAATTCCTAGTTATACGAGGGGTCTTATGTCAATTCTAATGCAAGTTTTTGAAATTATATCCTGAAATCAAGCTTTAAAATTCTGTAATTTTACAAGAAATTACTTCTGGATAATTTCAGTCGTCTGTTGTCAAGGAACCTACAGACAAAAGGCCTACAAGCATCAAATAGGGCAATTAGGTAATAACCTAGCGCCTCGGTTGTGATACTTAATTAATAGGTATTTGCACCCAGCCCAGAATCAACAAACAAGCATCAAACCTACAAAAAGACAAAGGGCCTACAGACAAAAACCTATAGCCACATTATTTGACCACAAAGACAAATGTATAACAGACAAATGGCCTACAGATCTCAAATTTCCTATTCTAAGATTTAAGTGTAGGTCATTTTTGACCTATAATTTGAGCAGTTAGATGTATTGTCTGTAGGTGCTTAGCCTGTAGGGCATTTGTCTCTGTAGGCCCTTCATCTGTATGCCAAGGTCGGTAGGTCTATTGTCTGTAGGCTACTCTTTTTTGTAGGTCCTTTGTCACAGAACCAGTTGTTTTTATAAAAGTTTAAACAAATTTTGTAATAGAACAGAATAATAAAGATACTGTAGGTAGTATAGGTATCGTTAGACTAGAATTAGTA